>JAULAV010006538.1:0-26085 GCA_030789695.1 Scilla litardierei | reverse complement strand
ATCGCACAAGGGATAGAGAAGCTCCCCGGGTATTTAAGCTTAGGCGGATTTGCTCTCTAAATGAGAGCGCTGCATTCCGCCATTAATACGACCTTCTCCTTTCTCGACCCTCTTGTCACCAAATCCTTTAGAAATTTTGCGTAGGAGGGAATCGTCTCGATATCTTCAAGGAAGGGGATTTGCAAGCTTAGATCCTTGACCATGGCAAAGAATTTGCCATACTTTTCGTCTATCTTGGCTTGGGCTAGCCGTTGTGGAAAAGGCACAACGGGCTTGAACACTTTGAGGATCCCTTCCTCGTCCTTCTTCTCCTCTTCAGGGACTCCCTACGGAGTCGTAGTCTTTGGCGACGTAGTACCGTTGTCATTAGCTTTTTCAATTGGTCGCTCTACGACTAACGGTGTTTCCGGTTCCTTGGTGGGCACTCTTGTGGAGATTTGTGTTCCGCTTCTCAATATGATAGCGGACACATTCGCATGCTCGTGCGTGAGTGCCAAAGTCTGGTTTGCTCCCCTCGGGTTCACTTCCGGTTGTGGTGGCAATAGATTTTGTGGCCTTTGAAGGTTCGCCACTTGTAACCCCAGCTGGGTTACTTGGTCAGTGAGAGCCCGATGACCCATCTCTAGCTTCAAATTGATCTTTTCCTGATTGGTAATGTATTGAGTCAAGAGGGACTCAACCGGAGAGATGGCCCTCTGCTGGCCATACTGCTGCTGCTGAATGTGCTGCTAGTTCCTTGGGGGGTACTGCTGATACTGTTGTGGAGGCTGCTGCTGTTGAAATTGC
Organism: Scilla litardierei; assembly: GCA_030789695.1. Taxonomy (NCBI): domain Eukaryota; kingdom Viridiplantae; phylum Streptophyta; class Magnoliopsida; order Asparagales; family Asparagaceae; genus Scilla; species Scilla litardierei. The sequence continues at coordinate 25,299 of JAULAV010006538.1, read as the reverse complement.
TGCTGCGGTTGAAACTGCTGTTGCTGAGGCCTAGCCGGCTGATATATATGTTGTTGCTGCTGCTGAGGCGGCGGCGGTTGATACGGTGTCCGGTAGCTAAGGTTGGGGTGGTTCCGGTTATTTGGAGAGTAGGTCGGGTTGGAGCTAGTCCGTGGAGGGTACGGCGCATTCCCCGTAGGATTGTAAAATAGTGCGCTCGCTTGGTCCAACGGAGGTGAGATGTCACCACCCTCGAAGTCTCCAATGACTTCGGATTCCACCGTCGCAATATGTTGTGTACCGACACCACCAGCTCCTACCATCAGCGCTGAGATCTGGGTCAACAGCAAGTCAAACTTGCTGGATAATTTATCGACGTCCTCGACCCTGTGGATACCCCCAGATCTAGGTGTGGCTCTCTCGTCACACCACCGCTCATTGTTAGATGCCATGTTTTCTAATATGTTCACGACATCTTCTTCACTTCTAGACATGAAGGACCCCCCCAAGCCGCCGCGTCCATCGAAGATTTTAAATCACCCCTCAGTCCATTTTAGAACAAATTAATTATCTGCCACTTCGGAAGCTCGTGATGAGGGCATCTCTGCTGCATTTCTTTGTATCTCGTCCAAGCTTCATGCAGGGACTCGTGGCTGGCCTGGGAGAAGGAGGAGATCTCACTCCTCAGCTTCACGGTCTTCCCCAAAGGAAAGAACTTCGTCAAGAACACATTCGAAAGCTTCTCCCAAGTGTTGAAAGTGTTCGGGTCCTTTCCCCTTAGCCACTGCTTGGCCTTATCCCGCAGAGAGAAGGGGAATAACTTCAGACGGATTGCTTCAGCCGTGACACCATTTATTCGGAAGGTGTCACATTTCTCGAGGAAGGAGTCCAGATGTTTGATGGGGCTCTCCATGGGTGCCCCAGAGAACCGATCCTGCTGGATCCATGTCACCAAAGGTGGCTTAACCTCGAAGCTTTGCACCGTAATAGCAGGAGGTCGGATGGCGGAGGTGGACTCGATGGATGGCATCGAGTATTCCAGCAAGGACTTGTGAGGTGGGGTGTTCTCCGCCTTGGCTTCGGACTCTTCTCTTCTTCTCTTCTCTGTGGCAAGATGCCTCAGGGTGGCGTTTATCTCCGGATCAATAGGAATCAAGTCGTCGAGACTCATTGAACTCCTGCGCATGAAAAGCAACAAACTCCCATGAAGCAAAAGTGGGATAGAAACAGATAAAAATAGAAAATAAAAATAAGAAAAATAAAAATGAAAAAACAAGAATGTGAAAACTATCGCGGGATAGGGATATGAGCTAGACTCAAGGGTTCAAAAGATCCATAAATAACAAGCACGTTGCCTCCCCGACAACGACGCCATAAAGCTTGATGTCCCCTCGCGTTTGTGGCATACAAAAGTGTGCAATAATAATATGTGATTGGGGGCGTGAGATTTAAATATTTATAACCGCAAGCGCACGGTGTTGTAGTGTGGCTTGGGGGTCGAACACAGGGAGGCGTGGTTGTGCTTGTGTCAGATAGGAACCGATTCATCCTATGGGTGAGCTAGCCCGAATCGAATGACGGGTTGTCACGAATCGTAGGTAAGGGGTTAAACAATAATAAAGGAAACCTGGGACTTCAGTTTCCACCCTATCATGTGATTCTCGCTAACACGGTCGACGGATAGTATAACGATCGGAATTAGGGTCTATTGGTGAGAAGTTGCGTCTATAAGTGATACAAGCGTCCCATGGGCCCGATATTCCGGTCGGTGCCCAGGATGATACGCCGGACTTCCCAGGTTCGGTCAGTGGGCATTCTCATGTCCATTAACACTGACCGACTCCGGGAGCACTGAGCTCGCAACGATAACTCCCAACATCTCATCCTGTCGTTCCCACGCGCTAGGATTCGATGTCTACGCTAAGGGCGTGAGCTATGGCTAGGGAGTCAACCGCCAAGTTTATTCCCCCTTGGCCCAACGGTCAAAGGCGGTCTTTTTCCCGCCGATGACAATAAAACACCCCGCGTAACCAATAGATTCCTATTCCCTATCGATTTCCTAATCCTATGAACGCATCAGGGAGAACCCACGAAGGGGTTTCCACCAAAATCCCAGATTTGGGAACTACTCACACATTTTAGCTAAAAAGCAATCTAAATGAAAATAGACCGTTAAAAACATGATCCGGCAATTGAAAAGTAGTAAGAGCAATGCAAATAACACTATATTAAAGTTTGGTAAAGATCAGATAACTTACAAATATCAAATAAATTCCAGCCGTCACAAAATGGAGAGAAAACAGGAAAAATACAACAGCCCCGTTTCTGGAAACCTAGGGTTTATATTTATAGAAAACGACATCACCCGATCGGTGAAGAATCACCCGATCGGGTGACCTGCTGCGAACTTCGGCAGCGATCTTCAGGACTTCACCCGGTCAGGCGACACGGTTGGTTGGCGGAAGCTTCTAGCTGTTTGGATCTTGGCGTCGTCGGGTGAACCGATCGGTTGATAAATGAACCGATCGGTTGGAATTATCGCCCAAAAAGACAGAAACTTCGGACGTTTTGGCACGGTCTGCTGGCGGTCGGGTGAGCTCTCTGGGTCATCTCTTTGGGGAAATTGGCTACAGGTGAACCGATCGGGTGATGGTCACCCGATCGATTGGTGTTCAGCTTTAAATTCCCGAGAGATTAGTCGGGTTGAACCAGTCTCTGACGCAGTCGGTTGACGCTCACTTCGCTTCAGCTGCTGGCCGGGTCGTGCACGTGTGCATCACCCGATCGGTTGGCTGTATCCAACCGTTCAGGTGTGGGGCTGAAAGATAAAAATCATTATGTCTGACCCCCCTGGATCACGCGTGACTCCTCCAGTTGCTCCGGGGACTTATTGTTTCATCGTTATGTGTCCCCTACGCTGGCAAACTCCTGCAAACACGCAAAAACACGGAGAAGTGAAAGAAAACAAGAAAATACGAGAAAACAGATACGAGACGGTGGAAAATAGCGGAAAAATACAAAGAAGACGTGCGTGGATATATAAAACATACACACACGTCAGGGTCCCACCTCACTCGTCGACGAGGCTCTGACTCAGCACGAAGGGCCTACGTTAGCTTGACAACTGTCTCGATCATTTTTGGCCTTAACAGTTTGGCACAGTCTGTGGGAATCACAAGTCAACATCCCAATCAACGAAATACCTCGACTATGTCGACTCACCAATCAACATCATTCGGGATGCCTTGACACCTCCTGGCATCTCATCGATATGATAATGGGAGGTCCCGTCAACCTCGTTCCAAAGCTCCTATGCCGAAAGGTTGATGACAGTATCCGTGGGGAGAAAGTGCCCCAGAGATTCTACACCTCCTATCTCCTTCTCGGATTTGAAGATCTAGAGGGTGTGGAACTGTCGCACGATGATGCCGTCATCATCACGGCCACCATCCACGAGATCGTCATAAAGTGGTTACTTGTCGACACTGGAAGCTTGTGCAATATACTCTTCTTCACTACGTTGGAGAGATTGAGGTTTTCCTCCGTGTAGTTGATGCCTTGTTCGGGCTCCTAGGGGAATTCACCGGACACTCCGTCTCGATAGCAGCCATCATCACTCTAACAGTGAGCCTCGACACATATCTACGACAAGTCACTTTCCTGCCCAGTTTCATGGTGGTGAAGATCAATTCGGCGTACAATGGGATCATCGGGAGACCACTACTGAACATTATAGAAGCGGTGGTCTCAACTTTCCATTAAATGATCAAATTCCAGACCCCCGAAGGAGTCAGGAAAGCAGAGGAAATCAGAAGCAGGCGCGGTCATGCTACACATTGTCCACCACTTTAAGAAGGATCGGGTAGGTAGACCCAGTCGATCCCAAAGGTGAAGATCGACGGCCCGCGACCGTCCAAGAGACGGAGAACTCCTGATCTTCGAAGAAGAAGGGAAAACTGTCTCTATTGGGTCAATGCTCCCTTTTGACCTAAGGAAAAAGTTGATCGCTCTCTTGAAAGAGTATGCAGACATTTTTCGCTTGGTCCCTGAAGGATATGCTTGGCATCGACCCCGAAGTGATATCCCACAAGCTGGAGGTCGACCCGACATCTAGGCCCATGAAGCAAAAGAGGCGAAACATGGGAGGAGAAAAGATGAAGGCTGCGATCGAAGAAGTGGATCGACTTTTGGAAGCAGGCTTCGTTCGGGAAGTCAAATATCCTGATTGGATTTTGAATGTCATGATGGTGAAGAATGCGAATAGCAAATGGCATATGTGTGTCGACGTTACTGATCTCAATAAATCATTCCCGAAGGGTAGTTACCCTTGCCCTGAATTGACCATCTGGTCGACAGCGCCTCAGGCTACGAACTCCTCAGCTTTATGGACACATTCTCAGGATATAACCAGATCCAGATGGCACTAGAGGACGAAGAGAAGACTTATTTCATCACTGATCAAGGTATTTTCTGTTTTATCAAGATGCCATTTAAAGAATGCAGGGGCTATATACCAACGCAGGATGAACGGGGTTTTCGAGGCTCAAATCGAGCAGAACCTAGAGGTCTACGTTGACGAAATGCTAGTCAAATTGAAGAAGCCGTCAGATCACATTGCAAATCTCCAAGATATATTCACACAGATCCGACGATTCAACCTCCGGCTGAACCCTGCCAACTGTACTTTTGGGGTGAGGTCAAGGAAGTTCCTCGATTTCATGCTGAAGAATAGAGGGATCAAGGCCAACCCAGACAACATTGTGAAGGTCGTAACGATGAAGGAGCCTTCGACCATCAGGAAACTCCAAAGGCTGAATGTAAGAATAGCTGCTTTGGGCCGATTCTTGTCTAAGTCAACCGAGAGATCATTGCCTTTCTTCAAAGTGTTGAGAAAGGCGATAGCCTCCGTGTCAAATGGTAAGAGGGTCATCGAGTGGGATGCAGACTGCAAGAAAGCCATCTCTAAGTTAAAGGAATACCTTTGCAGCCCACCACTCTTGACCAAGTCAGATAAAGATGACCAACTTATCATTTATCTGGCCGCTACCATGGAGGCTGTGAGCTCGGCGCTCATGAAAGAAGACTCGGGGGTGCAACAGTCCATCTACTACGTCAGTTAAGTTCTCCAAGGCGCAAAGATAAACTACTCGAGGATAGAGAAGATGGCTTTTGCACTGATCCAATCTACGAGGAGGTTTTGACCGTACTTCCAAGAGCACACCATCTTAGTCCTCACCGACACTCCTTTGAAACAAACCCTAAAGAGGCTGGATCATTCGGGGAGAATGAAGAAATTAGGAGTCGAGCTGAGCGAATTCGACATACAGTTCAAGACGGCGACCGACATCAAAGGACATGCTCTCGTCGACTTCATTATCGAACTCACTTATGACTACGACCAAAAGGAAGAGGTATGTGTTACTAACGTACAGCCTGAGGCTACCCCCTTGCCCTCGACATGTATCAATTCACCAACTGATACAACTGAAGACGAGGGATCCTGGATCGTACAAGTTGTTGGTTCAGCCACCCAAGACAGGAGCAGGGCCGGAATAATTGTCCAAATATCAGCGGGCAATATATTCGAGTACACTCTCCGCTTTGATTTTCAAACCACAAATAATAGTGCTGAGTATGAAGCGGACATCAACAGACACCGATTGGCTCGAGCCCTAGGAGCAAAAGTGGTCCATCTGCTCAGCGATTCCAACCTCGTCGTCCACCAACTAAACGGAAGCTTCGAGGCCCGTAAAGACTCAATGTAGAGTTACATGCAAGTTGCTAAAGCAGAAATCGCCAAGTTCAGACGGATAGAAATCCATCATGTGCCAAGGTCGAAGAATCACTGAGCCGACGCCCTATCAAAGCTCACATCATCCTACATGTGGGGCTCGATCGGATAGTGTATGTACAACGTCTACCACACCCAGCAGGCTGGAGCAGGAGCTGCTAAGCCTCGATCGAGGAATCACTTGGATGGATCCCATAATCCGTTACCTGCACACGGGGAGAAGCCGACCGACCCAGTGGAGGCACGAAAGCTAGAACCGAAGGCATACCAATTCGTTCTGCTAAATGGTTCATTGTACAAAAGACGATAGACAAGGTATACTATTTTCTCCTACCTCAAATGCTTAGCCCCACAGGAAGCGCTCTATGTGATCCAGGAAATCCATCAGGGTGATTACAGGTACCATTACGAGCAAAAAGCAATAGCTTTGAAGGCCGTAAGACAAGGCTACTTTTGGCCAACAATGTTCAAAGATGCTGTCGAGTACGTGCGAAAGTTCCCGATTTGCGAAAAATTCTCAAGGATCAGATCGGCCCCTCCAACTGATTTTATCCCCATCGTCAGCCCGGTGCCTTTCGCCAAGTGGGAATTGGACCTCCTCGGTCCGTTCAAATAAGCGAATGTGCAACGTAAATTCCTAATAGTGGCGATCCAATGCAGATCCCCTGTCCCGAATCACCTGGAAGGAGGCTCGAAGCTTCGTCTGGAAATCCATTGTCTGTCATTTTGGAATCCCACAATCCATTGTAACGGATAATGGGATGCAATTTGACAGTACCAGCTTCAGCGATTTCTACTCCGAGCTGAAGATCAAGCTGCATTTTGCCTCTGTCGCCCATCCCTAGTCTAATGGATTGGCATAGACGGCTCACAAATGCATTCTTGGACCTCTTCAAAAGAGAATAACCGGGCTCGAGGGAACATGGCCAGAAAAAATCCCCGGCATACTATGGTCGTACAAAACAACCCACAAAACCTCGACGGGAGAAACATCATTCATGATGGCTTACGGATGTGAAGTGTTGTCCCAATGGAAGTTGAAGAACAACCACTTCGCCTCCAATACTATGACAAAGAAAGAAACTCGGAAGGACTCGAACTCAACCTACAACTAGTTGACGAGGTCCACAAACGGGCTTTGGTGACCCTCATCAAACAGAAAGGACGTGTGGCTCGATATGTCAACTCAAGGGTCCGTAGACATAGCTTTCATGTTGGTGACTTGGTGCTACATAAGGCTGCTTTCACTTCCAAGATTCTCAAGCAAGGAAAGCTCACTGCAAAGTGGGAAGGGCCTTACACAGTGATCGAAGTGCTCGGTCCTGCCACCTACTGGCTTGCTACTTTGGATGAGAGAGAACTACCTCATCCTTGGAACATTGAGCATTTGGAGAAGTACTATCAGTGATTGTACTAGCGAGGGTAAATGCACTAAATGATCGAAACTTATCTTTTTCTTTTATTTATATCGATTCATGATAAATGCAAAGTCGATCGTCTTTTGATATATCTCTGGTCACTTCTTACTCTAATCGGTAGCCATAAGCCGAGGGATCACCCCTCGCCACTGAACGACCCACGACAGTCATCGACCATAAGTCGAAGGGGCCCTGCCCCTCCCATCGAACGATCCTAGTCGTCAGTCGTAAATCGAGGGATCACCCCTTGCCACTGAACGACCCATGACAGTTGTCGAACGTAAGCCGAAGGGGCCTCTCCCCTTGCCATCGAATGACCCTAGTCGTCACCCGTAAGTCGAGGGATCACCCCTCGCCACTGAACGACCCACGATAGTTGTCCAACGTAAGCCGAAGGGGCCTCGCCCCTCGCCACCAAACGACCCTAGTCGTCAGCCTTAAGTCGAGGGACCACCCCTTGCCATTGAACGACCCCCGACAGTCATGATCGTTAGTCGAAGGGGCCTCGTTCCTCGCCACCAAATGACCCTAGTCGTCAACCGTGAGCCAAGGGACCACCCCTCGCCACTGAACGACCCTCGATAGTCATCGGTCGTAAGTCGAAGGGGCCTCACCCCTCGCCACCCACGAGTTTTGTCGGCTCTAAGTCGAAGGGGCTCTGCCCCCCACTACCAAACAAAGCGCGGTTTATGGATTAAAAGGTTGTATTCATCGACTGAATGCACCTAACTTATCAACGACCAAACCTATCATCGATTTCTACGAAACTGGAAGTTGGGTCGTTGAGGTGCCATACACACACATATGTTCCACTAGATGAAAGCGCAAGAGTCGCAATAATTTTCATTCATTTCAAAAGAAGAAGCGAAAAAGAATTACAAAAAGCCTAAACTTAACTCCGCCAGCCTAGGAAGGAGGGGGGGCACCTCCGGGTAAAAAACAATGTGGAAAGCTTCCATCGCCTTCGTGAACCTTGCGGTGAGCTCTGCCCTCTTCCTCATGATGGCCTCCTTGAGCTCAACAACTTTGGCCTGAAACTCTGCAGCCTCTGCCTTGCAAGCCTCCACCCATCTCTCAGAGTTGGACGCTTTGGTTCGGAGCTCGATCACTTCCTTCTTAAAGCGTCGAGGTCCGCCTCAAGCTGAGCCTTCTCCATCCTCCACTGAAGCTCGGTAGACTTGCAGAGATTCGACATGGATGAGAGACTATTCTTAGCCTCTTCAGCTGCCCACTTGGCCTCTACCTTAGCAGCGAGGGCTTTCTCCAAGTCCTCTGCATTCCTCGTCTGACCCTCGAGCTCGGACGCCTTGCGCTCAGCGTCTGCCACCCGTCGACCTCCTTCGATCAAGTCGACGGCTTGACGATGCAAAACGGCACCGAGGATAGACATCTGCAGAAAAGATTGGCCAAGGATGGCTAACTCGGGTGTCAATAGACAAAAGGAAGATGACATACCTGATATCCACTCCCCACAAAGAAATTTGCCACCCGGTCGAGGTCCAACCTCTGAAAGAGCTCCAGGTCTCTAGGGAGAATCGAGTTCTCCACCAATCGAGCAGTCGTCCAAAAGTCCAACAGGGCCGACTCCTCCCTTCCAACGGTGAAGGGAGGTTGGTAAGGGTCACCTCGTACAGGAGCTGAGGAGCAAGATGAAAGTTGATTGAGTAGTAAAGCTCGATCAAACTCCACATGAATCAGGCCGACCAAAGGGACGGGTGACACAATACTGCCCCAGGGCCATTGATCCAAAAGGGGCGTCACAAGAGTCTGAGACGCTGAAGAAGTCTCGATCGTCCCCTGAGACTCGAGAGGGGCGACCACCATACCTTTCGCCATGGGCGAATGAAGAGGATTATCCTCCTGCACTCGCCTCCTTTTTCCTGGCTCTTCCTCCCCTTGGGAGGACATCTCCTGTTTCTGGCCAACAGCTTCGACGACTCAACGACATCAGTAACGTCGACGTCAACCACTACCAACGGCTTCGAGACCAGGACGGAGGCAAGTGGGTGCAGCAATTCAAATGAGGGTGTGACTCGAAGCCTCCATCGAGGGGGCACGAGAAGAAGGCCTCGAGGGCTGCCTGACCTCACCCCCTCATAAGAAGAGCTCTGGTTGACTAGGAGGGAAGATTGAGCACTTGACCCTTCAGCACGAGCGCTCGACCTTTCGATGCTCCTCTTCTTCTTTCACTGCTCCCTGTAGACCCGATCCATTCTAGAGTCACCACTCTGACAATTTCTATTCTTCATATCTGCAAACAACAAGTATAAATATCATGAGATGCTGTAATAAAGACACATGGTCGATATGCATTACTCGGGCTTCACAAAAGGGTCTTCAGTCGATGACCATCCAACAGATATGGAGTCGACCTCTCTCGCCTTGGTCGATCCATAAGGAGCTTTGTCGCCTCAATCCCGCCTGGCAATAGCCTGGCCAGAGCCTTTCCAACGACAACCGAGATTCCTCAGCGAGCTCAGAACTCAGAGAACTCCAACCATTGAGCATCAGTCCCAGATCAGGAAGGACGACAAACACGAAAGTATCTTTCCATCTGGTATCAGAATGCAAGAGGTCGTGTATAAGTCTCACTGCCGAACGAGCGGCGATATGATACCACACCTGGCGGAGATCGAAAAGAAGTACTTGAACAGCCTGAGGGACGGACGGACCCCACAGAGCTCACAAAGCACAATGAAGTCAACTAAGGAAGGAAGAGCTTGGGGTGCAAGTTGTCACAGGAAGAGACACGAAGAGCATATGACTTCTATCATGAAAGGGTAAAGAGGAAATCGAAGTCCTAGGTGAAAAGCTTCAAGATACACCCTAATCTCGTTCTTCCATGGAAAACACACTCTCTCATCCGAATTAGGCACCATAACCGTAAAAGGATGGAAGAGACACCTCGCCCGACCTCTGTGGTCAGATCGAGGGAAAACACAGGGGACATCTCTAAGATAACTCCGAGAACCCGACGAATGGGAAGGTCGGGTTCGATCCGAACCACTTTCCCCTTTTCAAAAACTTCCTCTCATTGAGGGGGCCGAAGGCATGCCATGAGCTCCACACAGGACGGCTCCTTCATCATAACTGGAGCGAACATACCTAAGGGATCTAAATAAGAGTCAAGGCCAATCAAAGAAAGTACCTTAGGAAGAACAAGCAATCTCCGAAGTATGCGGTGGTGGATTCAAGCTTTCGTCTCGGGGAAGAAGGCGGAACAGAAAAATATTTTCTCATCGCACACTTTTCTTTTATATAAAAGAGTTCAACCGACTAACGATAATGAACGACACATGTCCAAGGACGGCCTCAAGAAGCGACAAAGATTGATTCAAAGACGAAAGGGTTTTGGCGGTACAAATCAATTCAAACGTTTGCACATTTAAGAAGATTACACATCATGCGGCCTCAAGAAATGCAGTTTCTGAGGCACAAATGATGGGGGGCCATTGTTAGTGCACGTGTATGGATCATGCTAGAGTATCCACGCACCCGACCGATTTGGCTCCCACAACCCGATACCCGTCGCTCAAAGTAGAGTATTACTGATTCAAGCGAGCGGCTTGTTCGACCGTTAGGCTTGCACTAATATTCGGGGAAAGTTATTGGGGCCGAATAAATGGGATGCCGTTATCTCGAATCTCGAGAAGATCGTGTCCAAATCAATGAAAGGGCGGTTACACGCAATCAATAGGGAGCTGCCTATAAATACCCGAAAGGACAAAGGTAAAGAGGTTCCAACTCTCAAGGTACAAGATCTAAGACATAGACTCTACTGCTTCAACTGATATTTCTTACATTACAGAGCTTACAACATCAGATCTGAGACGAATCTACGTGGGTTGATCTTAGCTGCACCAAGCTCCCTCTCATCCTTAAATTCCCATACTAACTTAAGCTTCGGAGGGGATTTGGGTCGGGACCCAGATTTGACCCCCCCGACGTTCTTTGGTGGTGTAGATCTGCGAGTTTCAATCTCCTGCGAAGGTCATTAACGAGCTTCCCAGCCTCGATTCGTCGACATACAAGCTGATCGAGGGTCGATCGAGCACTGCAACCCAATCAACTTTCATCATCCGACCCTGGTTCCACCAACCTGGGGTCCCACCTCACTCGCTGACGAGGCTCCGACTCTGCACGAAGGGCATACGTCAGCTTGACAACTGTCTTGGTCATTTTTGGCCTTAACAGAACCAAAAATTAGATGTTTGAAGAAGGTTTAGGGACTCATTGCTTGCCCATGCACGATGGCAAGGTATCCTCGCTTGCCCCCGCATGGGGATCAATGTTGATTATTGGATCCCCCAATTTGGTTTTGATGATAAGTAAACATAAATTATTATGATTAACTCCTCATTTTGCAGTTAATTAATGCGTCATCAAAGTTATATTGAATATTAATCAAAAGTGACGTAAGATTGAATCAAAGCCTAGAAGAATTCAAGTAGATGGATTCAAGGACTCAAAAGGAATTGAAGAGGATTAACAAAATGTAATATATTTATTCCTTTAATTTTTTGAGTCTCTAGAATGTTAAGCATTGAATTTTACTACTTAGAAGTACCAACACTTCATGTACAATTCTTTAGAATAGTCATATGGATCCTATGCATACCAATAAAGTATGAACTTTGGAGGATATTCACAAAGGGGTCAAACCCATAAAGAACAATTGGATCTTCAAGAAGAAGATCAGTACAGATGGAAAGATTGAGACATTCAAGACAAGTTTAGTGGCTAAAGAATATTGTCAAAGGCTTGACATAGACTATGACAAAACCTGTTTCCAGTAACCATGCAAAATCCCATTCGGATTTTGCTTGCTATTGCCTCCTATTATTACTAGGAGAACTGGCAAATAGATGTAAAGACATCTTTTTTAAATGGCGATTTAGAATAGTGTGTTTACATGTCACAGCCAGAGGGCTTTGAAGACAGTGGGATCAAAAGAAAAGCTTGCAAATTGCTTAAGTCCAATTATAGACTAAAGTTAATGTCAAGGAGCTGGAACATCTTATTCCATGAGATAGTCTAAAAGTTTGGCTTTGTCAAGAATGAGGATGATCCATGCATTTATCTGAAAGTCAATGGGAGCACCGTCACATTCCTCGTATTATACATATATGATATTCTATTGATTGGTAACAACATAGAAATGTTAGAATCAGTCAAAATATGGTTGTCACATAATTTCTCAATGAAGGTGTTGCCAGTCAAATCTGCCTAACAATGAATTGTATATTAGGAAATCAAGGTTACGATGATTAAAGGGGGTTTACCTGTCGATGAGAGGGATTTTATGATGAAGACGCCTAGGTCACTGCTTTGGCATGGCTAGGAGCTCTCGCCGGGCTATGGACAGTGAGCAGGACGAGCTTCAAGCAGTGAGCGGGACGAGCTTCGGGCAGCGAGCTGTACGAGCTATAAGCAGTGAGCTGGACGAGCTATCGACCTTCATGCGACCTTTAGAAGAGCTTCAGGAGACCTGTCCCTAGCTCCCTGTGCCACGAACATCTCGTTAGGGTGGTTGGACTAGGGTCCGACCTAATCCCCTCCGATGTTCAAATCAGCACGGGGACTTGGGAAATGGCTCAAAGGGACGAGTCTAATCTACAATGAGATTGGGCCAATGTTCGGCAACCTTGGGTGGAAGGTACAGATATATGAACGATATCCGACCTTAAATATGAATGGGAGTTATGATTTTCAACTAACCCATGCCCAAATTAATGGCTGGATGGGGTATTTATAGTGGGAAGAGTCGGTTGATCTCTATCTAATCAGCTGTCACTTCTACCTAGCTGGAGCCCAGCTTGCGCTTGGCTGGCGTGTCAGAATGTCAAAGGGTCAGTCGAGAACGTCAGAGATATTCTCGCACTGCCTTAGTCGGGTATTAATGGGGATGTGATGGGTGCATGTCAGTTCGTCGTTTAACCTCGAGCATTAATGACTGTCAGAGATATTTATGGGCTAGGCCATCGAGGGACGACATTCGTCAGGAGACATTTAAGGTATGCCACTGAGAAAGACCTTCGTCAGGAGACATTTAAGGTAGGCCACTGAGAACGACCTTCGTCAGGAGACATTTAAGGTAGGCCATCGGGGACGACCTTCGTCAGGAGTCATTTAAGGTAGGCCGCCTGAGGACGACCTTCACCTGAGGGCGACCTTCACCAGAGATAGTTAAGGTAGGCTGCGTGAGTGACAACCTTCACCACAGATATTTAAGGTAGGCTGCCTGAGGGACAGTCTTCATTTGCGGGTGACCTTCACCGGATATAGTTAAGGTAGGCCATCTGAGGGACGACCTTCACATGAGATATTTAAGCCATGCCGCCTGTGGGATGACCTTCACCTGAGGTCGGCCTTCATTGATACATAAGCAAGGCCGTCGAAAGTGTTGTAACATGGGCCAGTTAAATGAGTCGTAACAATTGCCCCCAACATTCGGTGTGGACGATCTTCAGGCAGAGGAGACACTGAATGTTGAGTAGACACTTAGAAATTTTTTAGAGAATCTCTTCGTACCTTTTGTTTGGCAGCGAGCTTCGGAGCGCAAAGGAGCTTGTGGCCAACCTATCGGGGGCGCGGTCCAGAAACCTGGCCCAAACCTGTGGGCAACCTTTCGGGAGAGCAGCGACCAGCCCCGAATCTCTGTTCGGGTGTGGCACAGTCTGAAAACCTGCCCCAGACATGTGGGCGACCTTTAGGGGGTGCAGAGTGTAGCCTGCCCTGGATCTTTGATAGGGAAGGGTCGAGGCGGTAGCCTGTCCCAATCCCTTGGCGACCTTTTGGAGGCACAACACATAGCCTGCTTTGGATCTTTGATAGGAGAGGGTTGAGTCCGTAGCCTGTCACAAGCCCTTGGCGACCTTTCGGGGGCGCAGCACATAGCCTGCCTCGGATATTTGATAGGGGAGGGTCGAGGCCGTAGCCTGTACCAAGCCCTTACCGACCTTTCGGAGGCACATCGCGTAGCCTGTCCCATATCTTTGATAGGGTCAGGTCGAGGCCATAGCATGTCCCAAGCCCTTGTCGACCTATCGGGGGCGCAGCCCATAGCTTATCTTGCGGCGATGTAGCTTGCTACCAATGATCATGCCGACCTTGACCCAGAATTTCTCATATGCAAGAAAAACACGAAGAGTGTGTAAGTCGAAACATAATGACATATGTCGGAGATAGAGCAAGGACCTGTGACTTCTAGGTCGTCTCATAAGAGCTTGGGTTCTCGAACGTATAGCCGACCTTTGACATGTGACTTTCTCACATACACGAAAAATGCAAAGAGTGTATAAGTCGAAACATAATGACATATCAGAGATAGACAAAGACCTGTGACTTCATCTTCTAAGTCGTCTCGTGAGAGCTTGGGCTCTCGAACGAATAACCGACCTGTAACCCGTGACTTGAGGGATGACCTTCACCGGATATATTTAAGGTAGGCCGCCTGCGGAACGACCTTCACCAGAGATAGTTAAGGTAGGACGCCTAAGGGATGCCCTTCACCTGAGGGATGACCCTCATCAGATATATTTCTCCGGTAGCTAGGCCACGATATACCCCGGAGGTCTTGGCTCCCGAACGTATAGCAGACCTTGATAGGTGTGAAGCCTGACATGGGCGTAACCTTTTGTTCCCACAGATGACGCCAATTTTTGCGGGTCAAATCTGCCTAAAAATGAATTTGTATATTAGAGAATCAAGGTTACGATGATTAGAAGGAGTTTACCCGTCGATGCGAGGGATTTTGTGATGAAGACGCCTAGGTCGCGCTTTGGCTGGGCTAGGAGCTCTCGCCGGGCTATGGACAGTGAGCAGGACAAGCTTCAGGTAGTGAGCTGTATAAGCTTTGGGTAGTGAGCTGGACGAGCTACCGACCTTCCTGTGACCTTCAGAAGAGCTTCAGGAGACCTATCCCTAGCTCCATGTACCACGAACAGCTCGTTAGGGAGGGTCGGAATGGGGTCCGACCTAATCCCCTCCGATGCTCAATTGTACAGGGACATGGGAAATGGCTAAAAAGGACGAGGCCGATCTACAAGGAGACCAGGCCAATGTTCGAGAGCTGGTGTAGAAGGCATAGATATATGGACGATATACAACCTTGAATATGAATGGGAATTATGATTTTCAACTAACCAACCCCCTCATTGATGGCTGGAAGGGTTATTTATAGTGGGGAGAGTCGGTTGATCTCTGTCCAATCATTTGTCACTTCTGCCTAGCTGGAGCCTAGTTGGCGCTTGGCTAGCATGTCAGAATGTTAGAGGGTCGGACGAGAATGTCAGAGATATTCTCGTATCACTTAGTCAGGCATTAATAGGGATGCATGGGTGCCTATCAGTTCGTCGTTTAACTTCGAACATTGATGGCTATCAGAGATATTTATGGGCTAGGCCACCGATGGAGACCTTCGTCAGGAGACATTTAAGGTAGGCTGTCGAGGACGACCTTCGTCAGGAGTCATTTAAGATAGGCCGCCCGAGGGACGACCTTCACCTGAGGGTGACGTTCACCGAAGATAGTTATGGTATGCCGCCTGAGGGACGACCTTCACCGCAGATATTTAAGGTATGTCGCCTGAGGGACGACCTTCACATGCGGGCGACCTTCACCGGAGATAGCTAAATAGGCCATCTCAGGAAAGACCTTCATTGGAGATATTTAAGGTAGGCCGCCTGCGGGAGGACCTTCACCTGAGGGCGACCTTCATCGATACATAAGCTAGGCCACTTTTGGTCATATGCTCGGCAGACACATTGTCTCATTATCATGATCTCATCATGATCTTAATGTTCATCACATATGTCATGTGACTTTATCCTTGCATCATATAAGACTACATCAACCATAGAAATGACATAGAGGATACAAAGATGAAGATTACCAAATAGCTTACTATTATTTCGAACAAGATGCTTATTACAATTACAATAATTACCTGAAGGATATACATTTCTTAGCATCTTCCACTTGCACTTACAGCCAATCATTACGGTATCTCATACCGATTTTATCTATTTAGCACTCTAGACTGTTTTTTGGACTGGCTTTCGTGAGCGGATCTGCTGCATTATCGTCTGTACTAACTCTTTATATCTCAATGTCCTGGCGTCTGTACTAATTCTTTGCATCTCAATGTTCCGGCGTCTTTGGATTTCACGTATTAAGTGAAACTTCCTCAGGATGTGTCTAGAACTATTGTGAGATCTAGGTTCACTGGAAAGAGAAACTACCGTTATGTTATCACAATACAAAGTTATTAGATCAACAATCGAACAATCGAAGAAACAACTCCAAGTTCTGTGATGAACTTCTTCATCCAGACTACCTCCTTTGCTGAATCTTCGGCTACGCTATCCTCAACTTCCATCGTCGAATCGGCTAAAGTGTCTTGCTTGGAACTTTTCCTAACCACTGTCCCTCCGTTAAGGGTGAAAATATATACTGACACCAATTTACTGTCATCTATGTCACTTTGGAAGCTTGACTCAGTATATCCTTCAATTGAAAGATTAATACTCCCACCGTACATTAAGAACATACCTTTAGTCGTTCTCAAGTACATAAGTATGTGCTTTACGGCAGTCCAATGCATTTCTCTATGCTTTGATTGATATCAATTAACTAGGTCAAGTGTGTAAGCAACATCAAGTCTAATACATAACATGGAATATATGATAGATCCTACAGCCAAGGCGTAAGGAATCTTACTGATGTGTGCTTTCTCCTCATTTCTCTTGGGAAACATAGTCTTGAAGAGAGTTATTCTATGACAAGAGGGAACCATACCACACTTAGAATTTTCTATGTTAAATCTCTTTAACACGGTATAAATATACCTAGACTGGGCTATTAGAGTCTAACACTGAAAATAAACTCCTCACGAAAAGCAAATGAATAGACTTTGAATACTTGCGCTAAGTTCACAAGAGTTGTGAAGGAAGAATGAAGAGGAAACAATCAAATTAGAAGTGACTAGTCGACTAATGGCAAGTCAGCTACTAGTCGACTCGTGGTTAAGCACGAGTCGACCAGTTAGGCCAGACTGCGTAAGTTGACCTAGTTAACTGCCTAGTCGACTGGTGCTGATGAAATAGGATTTGTAATTCGAACTTGTTGCAGGATTTGATATGAAAGACAGTCCTAATCTACACTAAATTTCTATCCTAGTTTCTTGAAAGAGTTTTAATTAGATTAGAACTCATCTTTTTCATTGCATGTTTAGAGATGAGGTTGAGTTGACTATGAAAACTTAATCCTATCGCAATCGGGGTGACCCTAGCATTATATAAGGTGGACTAGCTACCCCCGTCCTTTTGAAATATACGAAGACGTCAATCTCTCATGAGAAAGTGTCAATTTTGCGGAGATATTCAAAGCTCTTCCGAGAAAGAATCTCTCAAACAAAATTAAGTTTTTCCTTCTCCTTTTTACTCGCTCTAGCAAACCTCGAAAGGTGGTTCGCGTTCTTGGAGGGCTCGTGGATTGTGGAGGAGTTCTTCATCCCGTGATTCATCTAAGATGCAGGTTGGAGATGTGAACGCATCGCTTTTGGTCTTTACCAAAAGAGATTTAGGATCTGCGAGTATCTCTTGAGTATACTTGTACAAAAGTATGATCTTTATGATTTTATTTCAGTTGTTATCTATCGCTGGAATTGCAGTAGATCTTGGGTATAATGATAGCGAGTTAGAAAATTTTAATTTTCTGTTTTCTGCTGCATAATCTAATTGTTTAGATTACTAACATCATTACCCTACATATTTTGGTTCAACGGGATGTGATCAAAGCTCTTTTTCGTTAGGAGAGGAAGCCGGAGAAGGTGACATGAAGATGGGAGAAAATGGAAGCAACAATCCTCTGTTTGATCATATTGGCCTCAGCCCTCGAAGTTTGATATGTGGTAATGAGTAAGACTTTTCCAATAATGTAGTGAAGAAATTGAAGAACATCTATGCGGCAAAATCTTTAATGGATAAGCTTTTCTTAAGATCTAGCTATACACGTTGAAGATGGACCGACTGTATATTTGAAAGGTCATCTAAACACCTTTACAAAATTGTGCACTTTACAAAATTGTGCACTTTAACCATGAAAGTGAAAGGTCATCTAATCATGACAGTGAAATTTATCAACAAGGCTAACAAGTGAGAAGTTTTGAAAGAGAGTGATGATCTTGACAAGTGAGAGGTTTTGCAGGCTAATCAAGGCTGATAGAAAAGGTGGAGCACTTAAAAAGAAGAATGAAACAATCACTCGAAGAACTTTCGAGAGTCTTGATATGGCTACGTGAAAATTGAGATCGAAGAACTCCATGCTTAGCACTCGGTTCAAGTTTCCTTTGATAAAATGAACAATCCAGATCCAGGCCTCGGGATGTCTAGAATCCATTGGCAGTTATAGGATCCCCAAGAGAGGAATGATATTGGAAGCGACCAATTATTTCATTAATCTCACCGTTGGAAAAATAATAATTTAGTTATGTTCATTTATCTGATAAAGCTTACAATTATGTGAACCGATCTCAAGCACGAGCCAAGTTCAAATAAGATGAGTTCCAGTCAGTTTATTTAGTTTATCGAACATAATTTTATGTTCAAACGTGGATTCTTTGGTTGTTGAACCAACATAAAAGGTTATTTGTTTCAATAACTTAGACTAAATTAAAGAAGGAACCTGGCAAGCTAGGTGATTCAACTCCCATCCTTCATATTTGGTTTTAAAAAAATGCATTCGTCGTACATCTTGCTGAAATTTGTTGTTAAGCTAATCTCCCATGGGTGTACTGAAACCATTACTTTATGTGATTAGTGGCACTTGAAGCTTGACTGCTGCTACCATGAAAGTGAACGAACATCAGGAAAAGAAAAGAGAAGATCATTAGCTTCAAACCTAACACAAACATTTATCTACTAGCAATCGAGCTACCTAGACCTACCTCTCAGCAAATAGCCAACTCAATGCCATTTTCAAACTCTTATAAATTATTCCCAGTATCAGTCCCTTCCTCAGTAGTTCCACATTATCCACTCCTCTCTTAACAATTCCATTGCAGCCAGCACTGCGCTTCCATATCATGGCTTCGAGAGCAATTTTCCTCTTCACGGCCCTCCTCGTTGCACCCATACTCTTTGGTAGCTCCACGCGTGCATCCGCTCGACGTCTACTGGAGTTTCCGCTGCCTGAAATTCCAACCCTCCCTAAACCCCAACTTCCGCCCTTGCCCGAACTTCCAAAGCCCGAGCTTCCTCCATTTCCGGAAATTCCTATTCTTCCCAAGCCGGAATTGCCTCCACTACCCGTGATTCCAACTTTTCCTGAGCCGGAACTACCACATCTACCAGAGTTGCCACCGTTGCCAACGATACCGGGGATAAATAAGGCCGAGCAAGCACCGCTGCTTGAGGTGCCTACGCTGCCCAAGCCTGAGCTGCCACCCCTCCCCGAAATTCCAAAGCTCGAGCTACCTCCCATGCCCGAGGGGACATTCCCGTCCAAGCCAGAGCTGCCCCCAATGCCAGAGATACCTAAGGTTGAGTTTCCACCATTACCAAAGATTCCAACAATTGCCAAGGCTTCAGAGCAAACACCGTTGCCCGAGGTGCCCACATTGCCCAAACCCGACCTTCCACCATTGCCCGAGATGCCCCACTTGCCCAAGCCTGACCTTCCAGTGCAACCTGAGATACCAACCTTTCCAAAGCCCGAACTTCCTCCCTTGCCCGAGCTTCCCACAATTCCCATTGTATCGTTGCCTCCATTTCCAACATTTCCTACCATTCCATCAATTCCAAAGGTTCCCGCATACCCCTCCACTACTAGACCATAAGAGCATGTTGATTTGAGGCCTATTATGTGAAGCTTGGGGCTTCATTACTTTTCGCTTCTTGTTTTTCCTATTTGTGTCATGTATGTTATAAATAGTACCGATTGTTTAGCGCTTCATATTTGTTCGGTTTGATTTTAACCGACTATATGTATGTACGTATGTGTGTTATAAATATGCATGAAGTGATACAAAATACCTAAAAAATCCATAAAAGCGATGATGCAAGAAGCTATGAGGCACGAACTGACCAGCTGCATTCCCATCCTGTGCAAGGGACTGCAGAATCCATAAAATGTCTCCCTGAAATATGGAAATAGATAAAATGAGGAAAACATTTCGAGAGAAGAAGAGGGGTTTGATACAAAAGATCACATGACACATTAACATGGGATCAAGCATATGTTAATGTTGCTTCTTTAATCCCTGCTGAAATCTGCAGAATCGAAGTTGTGAAATATAAAAGAAACCTCTTCCACTAACATGTCTAAGCTTTGAATGGAATAGATAAGAAACCGCTTTCATTAGTTTCTCTCGCTCAATGCGAGAAGATTCGTCACAGACTCATCCAGTTACATGATACTTTGACCTTTCCCATTTACTCATGCATTGATTAAGCTGTGCTTCATTAAAAGGGTGCTAAAAGTTCCAATAACATAATCAAATGAATATGAGTAGTTTTGGAGATGGTCCAAAAGTACACTACGTGCATGTTTCAAGATCTGTCATGCATGTCTCAAGATGATATGCAAATTTCTAGTATATTTCATGCATATTGTTGGGTCATATGTGACGTGATTGTATTGTCATTAGTGGCACTTGGTTATTCAGTGGATCTTAATTATCTTGATGATGAAGATCTTATTAAAAGTCATGTTGTAAGACATGTTGTAAGTCATGTTGCAACATGAGTTGCAACATGCTACTCCGACTCAATAGAGAGAGATGTTCAGAGTTCAGGGAGTTGAAGATTTATTTGAGTGGCTCCAGATCGTATATTATTGTTTAAATTCTCTCCAGATATTTTGTTATATGCTGATGTGTATAAGATCTGCTGAAGATGTAATTGAAGCGATTAACCCATAAATATTGGTTACAAGATCTGCAGAAGATATGCGCGGTTGAAGAGATTAACCCGCAAATATTGGTTACAAGAGCTTCTGAAGATTTGTGAGGGATCACTTGTTCTAACTGGTTCCTAGATTTGCGGGCCGAGAAAATATGCATGGTTTCTAAATTAGCTGTTTTCTATAACAGCCCCTATATTGAACGAGCCGCCATATATAAGGCACGTACTGATTGATCTAGGGTTTATTGCTTTTGAAGATAGTGATCATACATCCTGGGAAGGAGGCCGACGGTTCAAGGGAGTTGAACTAGTCGGTTTTGCAAGGGGATCTTGCATACAAAGGGAGATTGCATAGATTACTCCTTGGGTTTGATTGAGACCATCCACCGCGGTTTGTATTGAGGGGGAGTATACTCCTCCTAATAGAAATCAGATATTAGTTATTGTAATCATTTCTATTATAGTGGAGTAATATGATTTTCTGGGCAGGGTCCCGCAGATGTAGGTTTGCGTACCGAACTGCGTTACCAAGTCTTGCATGTCGTTCTTGAATTTCCGCATTTTCATATATGTTTATTTGATTAACATCTTAGTACTGAATTACTATTGGTATTAGAGCAGGTCATCCGTGCTGCTTTGTTCTGTCAAAGCGGGTGTGATCTTAGGATTTCAATACTTGAATCATGAATTCAAGGGAATGTGCTTCCGTTACTCGTCCTCCTTTGCACATTGGTACTAACTACACCTACTGGAAGTCTAGGATGCGAGCCTTCATCAAATCCTTGGATGAGAAGGCTTGGAACGCAGTCATTGAAGGATGGTCCCCTCCTGTTGAAGTTGACAAAGACGGCAGGAACATCTCAAATCGGTGAAGGAATGGAGTCAAGATGAAGATCTTGTTGTCCTGGGGAACTCTAAAGCAGTGAATGCCATGTCCACAGCTGTTGATGAAGAGAAATTTAAACTCATCTCTACTTGTGAGTATGCTAAAGAAGCATGGGACATACTTCAAAACGTTCATAAAGGAACTAATGAGGTAAAAATCTCTAAATTTCAAATGCTTGCATCTCAGTTTGAAGAATTAAAGATGAGTGATGATGAAACTATTGCTGATTTTAATGGGAAGTTAAGATACATAACTAATTAGGCGTTTCAACTTGGAAAAAAAAATACTCACTAGTAAAATTGGTCCAAAAAACTCTAAGATCTCTCCCAGACAGATTTTCTGTAAAGTTGCTGCTACTGAAGATGCTAGGAATACTTCTACTATGAGACTTGATGAACTTATGGGGTCCTTACAGACATTTGAAATGAATCTCAAACAGAATAAAAGGTACAAAGGAGTTGCCTTGAAAGTTGAAACTAGAGAGGTCTTTAAAGAAGATGAGGAGCCAGGTCTTGATGAGGACGTTGTCTTGTTGACCAAAATTTTCAGCAAAATGCTGAAGATGATTAGTAGTAAAGGGAAAAACTATAGAACTGGAAACAATGCACCACGTTTAAGTGACCCTACCACTGGGAAAGGTATTAGTCATCCTTTTCAGAGATATAATCAGAAAAAAGAAAGGAAAAAGTAATACAATGTAGAGAGTGTGAAGGTTTTGATCACATACAAGTTGAGTGTGCTAACACTTTGAAGAAACAAAAAGGGAAGTCCTTTGCTGGTACCTGGAGTGATAACTGCGGAATTCATCACGGAAACCGTCAGGGTGGTCCCGACAATACTCATGTCAATGAGTCAACCACATAATGATGATTCCTGAAGCAGGGACGGCAACCACTGCTCGTGGTCACTGCCGTATAGGGCTTCGAGCCCAACCTGTTGTAAGGGTCAGGCTGTAGGGTCTCACACAGAGTGTGACCTTCGTCTAGTAATAGGTAGAAATTAGTTAGGGAGAATAATTTACATTTGATGCAAGGGATAAAATAATGCAAAAGATGTTTGCAATCATCTCCTGCATTCGGGATAAATGATCCTGAGTGCAAGTGGGAGATGTAGAGGAATATGCCCTCGGATCATTTGTATTTGATGCAAATGAAAATTTAAGCCTAGATAGGGACTAATTTGCATATGATGCAAAAGAGATTAAATGTGTCTTAAATTGTTTAAGACTATATTTAATTAAATAAACACGTTGAAAAGGTTACCTAGATGATGGGATCGTCCCGCTCTAAACGCAGGTTCAAACCGCGTCAAAAACGGAGTCCAAATGCACAAGTTATAGCCAAAACAAGTCAGCCCAAACTGTTGGGCTGAAACCAGCGAAAATGGAGGCCCACCAAGACCGAATTTTCTGGTTAGGGTTTTTTGAAACCTGGGATTTTCTTGACGGCTACGTTTCTAAGAGAAGCATGACTTTTGGCAAACTTTGGACAATTGTTTGAAGGGTCAAACGGACTCGGATTGACGAGCCGTTTTTTCCTACGCGTTCACCGTTGAACCCTCTTCGATTTGGTAGGTTGTACCAACATTGAAGCTCAACGGTGAGGGAGTTAAAATTTGAGGAAGTTTTCCCTTTGTGAAAGGCAAACTAACTTGATTTAATTAATCCCAAATTAATAGTCCCACCTCGGTTGTGGAGAAAAGGGGAGAGTCAGCCGCCTCTATAAATAGAGGCCCTCCCCCTTCCTCATAACTCGTCCCAAGCTCTAGATCTAAGCGGCTCTCGTGAATGTTGGAGCACGCTCGGATCTAAGCTAAATTAATATTTCTCCTCTCCCTATAAATTTCTGCCTTGCTCCTGAGGGCTCTGGCAAAGCCGCGAAGGAGTTCGGATTTAGATCCGAAATCTAGGCGGAGGTTTCACTCGCGTGAAACTTTCTTCGGCGCGTGGTTGGCTCGGAGACACGGGGATTGATCGCCTCGGGATGCGGAGCGGTTCGGGGAGCGGTTCGAGGAGCGGCTCGGCGTGGGACGGGAGCTGCTCGGAAGACGGTGCGGAACATCTCGCCTGCTCCAGGGTTGAGATTCCGGGTATGTGTTTATTAGCATTAGTTTAATTTAATCGCAGTAGGCTAGATCCTTCTTGGGATGGTCAGACCCATCCCAAGTCGGCATAGATCTTGGATTAGGGTCTTGGACCTTAGGGTTAAATGTTAATTAGATTAACATGTTTATTTTTCCGCTGCTTTTCTGTCTATGTTCCGTCCGACTTAGGACGGGCATAGAGTCTTTGTGCCCTAAGGGTCCCGGAAAACCCTACAATAATATTAGAGGACAAGGTTATGATAATAGTTCTAATATGAAAGGTAAACACCAATGTGTTCAAAAAAGATTACTTGAAACTAATCCGAGAGCATTATATATGCCATGTGTGTGTCATAGTCTCAATCATACTCTTAGTGATATGGCACATTCTTGTGTTAAAGCTATTTCATTTTTTGGAGTTGTGCAACTTATATATTCATTATTTTCGAGTTCTACTAACCAGTGGAAGATCTTAATTGATAATGTTTCTTCACTTACTGTGAAATCTTTGTGTAATACTCGCTGGGAGAGTAGAGTTAAAAGTGTAAAAGCGATTAGATTTCATGCTCCTCAAATAAGATTGGCTTTGTTAGAATTATATAATTCTTCAGAAGATGCAAAAACGAAGAGTGAGGCTGAAAGTTTGGTCATTGCAATTGAGAACTTTGAATATTTACTTGGTATGATTATTTGGTATGATATTTTGTTCGCAATTAACATGGTGAGCAAAAAATTACAAAATAAAAGTATGAACATTAACACTACTATGAATCAAGTGAGAGATGTGATGTTATATTTTAAAAAATTTAGAGATGATGGGTTTGAAAATAATTTGGATATTGCTTAAAGTATTGCATCTATGGATGTGGATCCTACATTTCTAACCAAAAGTCGTATAATTAGGAAAAAAACAATATGATGAAAGTGATCATAATGAAGGAATACAATCTACGGAGGAGTCTTTTAGAATTAATTATTTTTTAGTTGTTGTGGATATGGCAATTGCTTCATTGAAAGAGAGGTTTGAACAACTAAAGACATTTGAAAGTATTTTTGGATTTTTATGTGATTCAGATAATTTGAAATCATTGGATGATAGTAAATTAAAAGATTGTTGCAATCACTTTGCAAATGTTTTCTCTCATAATGATTCATTTGATGTTGATCTTAATGATATGTTTTCTGAATTGAGAGTGCTGCAAAGGACTTTACCAGAAGTGTCAATGACAGCGGTCCAAA
>JAULAV010006536.1:0-34175 GCA_030789695.1 Scilla litardierei | reverse complement strand
AGTGGAACCAGGTGCATTGGATGCTGGATGTAGGTTGTTCGCAACCAAACCAGGGTAAATCTCTGTCTCTTTTGTGTTTGCTCTTACTTTCGTATTATATTCGTGTGCCTACATATATCCGTCGCAAGTTCATTAAGAGGGTTGTTTGTTGGTGACAACTTTCTTTTGTGCTTGTGAGGTGTTTGGTTTTGTGCCTAGGTGACATCTCTGTGGAAGTCGGGTTTGGAATTGTTTGGCCACCGTTTTTGCACATTGTAGGTGGCATTGTGTACCTACCCTAAGTGTTGGGGGAGGTGCACGGGGATCCAACAAGTGGTATCAGAGCTTCCGGTTTGCGAAGACGTGTAGTGCCACGATGGCGTCTTGCTCATGTGAGAAGACGACCAGGTGTTCATACAAAGTAGAGAGGCTTAATGGCTGGGACAACTATGGTTCATGGCGACAAAAAATGGTGGCTTTGTTGAAGCACCATAGAGTTTACGGTGCCCTATGTGATACTTGCACGCCATGTAAGGCAACGGTGTATGATAAGCGAATGATGGAGCTTAAAGCCTTCGATGATATATTATAATCCTTGCAGGATGAGATCCTTAGGAAATTTGCCGATGTTGGGGTCGTGAGTGACCTATGGAGGATGCTTGAAGCTCGGTACTCGACCAATACATCAATTGGATGAAGGTTGCAATTGTGGCAACGCTTTTATACTCACATGATGAAAAGAGGAACCTCGTTGTGGAACCATGTTGGTGAGATGGACCGTATAGTAATGGACTTACGGGAATTGGGAAGTGTGATAGAGGACAAGCAACATGCCATGGCGCTACTGTGTTCTCTTGCTCCGATGTATTCCAAGTATGTAGGCTCGATGTTAAATGGCCGAGACTCACTCACGTTGGATGAGGTGAAGTTTGCATTTCATACAGATAATTTTCAGAGGTTGGTGTTAGTTGACACCGATGGTTGTGAGTTACCCAATGTTATTCGGGGTCGCCAAGAGGGCGGACCCACTCCAAGATCTAAGACGGGCCGTTCCAAGAGTCGGAATCGACGGCGACAGCAGCGGTCCAAGTCAAGGGGCCGCGATGACAACAAATGCTTTCTATGTAAGGAAAGCGGGCATTGGAAGAGGGATTATCCGAGGTTGAAAGCGAGGACATCGATTGGCATTGTGTAAGAGGTTGCTCAGAGTTTGACTCATGTTGGAGCACAAGACGGGATGTTTTCTGACGAGGATGATTGCTCGGTGTTTGCAAGCATACTCTGTAGGAGGAGCACACTGTTCGTGGCTATTGGACTCGGGGTGTTCATTCCATATGACTCCAGATCGGAGAGCGTTCGACTCATACATTCCATGCATTGGAGAGCGGATTCTCATGGGGAATGGTATGGAGTGTGAGCAGGTTGGGAGTGGCACGGTCAGAGTCAGGATGCACGATGGCATAGTCCGTGTGTTTGATGATGTCAGACATGTTCTTGATCTTCGTAGCGGCCTGATACCGATAGGAGCTTTAACCGGGATGGGCTACATGATAGTGATAGAGGAGAATCGACTACGTATTTTTCGAGGATGCTTGGTTGTCATGAGGGGAAAGAAGCGTGGCAACTTGTATGCGCTCGATGGACACACAGTAGTAGGCGAGACTGGCAGATCACAAGAGTCCGAGAGTGGAGATCCAGCTAGACTGTGGCATCTCAGATTGGGGCATGCTGATAAGCAGAGCCTTGACATTCTCCAGAGTAGGCGTGTGTTCAGAGGTGATTATGGGCTTGAGTCTTACAGTGACTGTGGTGCAGAGCAGCCGAGGCAAGTGCAGTTTGGGACCGTTGTCAGACACAGTTGGGAGCCCCTGGAGTGCGTCTACACCGACATATGGGATCCATGTCCAGTTCCTTCCCTGGAAGGCACGAGGTACTTTGCGGCCTTCATAGATGACTTCTCAAGGAGAGTCATGGTTACTTTCATGGAATCTCGGGAGGAGATCCATGAGAAGGTGCGGCTATGGAGGAGCATAGTCGAGAGGCGGATGGGTAGACCCATAGGTGAGATCCGTACCAACGATGTAGAGACACTGGATGTTTGCAAGTCAGAGGGAATCACGTGCCGATACACCACTCCTGATAGAGACCCTCACAGTGGCGTAGCAGACAGTATGATCAGGATGTTTGTAGAGAAGACACGGGGGCTATTAAGACCATCCAGCCTTCCTAGGGAATTATAGGCGGAGACCCTTGCTACTGCGGCATACATCATCAACCGAACACCATCACTAGCCACAGGTAGTTCTATTCTCGAGGAGTTATGGACGGGCAGAGTTGTTGACTTCCCGCACTTGCGTATGTTTGGATGTCCTGTGCAGCCGCACGATAGGGATGATGTCGAGGTAGGACAATGTGCACATGATTGTGTCCTACTCGGGTACGCTGTCGGAGGTGCGAGAGGGTACAGGTTATGGTGTCCTAGTACCCACGAGGTAATTGTCAGAAGAAACGTCATTATTGACGAGACTGCAGTGCTTAGGGCGGAGCAGACTCATGACAGTGTGCAGAGAACAGAGGAAAGCCCGGTCCATAGAGATGATGAGGTGGTGCAGATTCAGACTCAGGCAGGTGATCAGACACGTGTGAAGACAGACATGATGCAGTGTTCATCCGATGTGTTCAGTGTCAGTGATCAGTCGGTATCTCATGATGTAGCTCCAGATTCAGTTCAGTTGGAAGTATATAGGACATCGGTCTATGAGGAGGCATTGCAGTCGGTCGTTGTATCGATGCAGTCAGTTGCAGTGTGTGAGGAGACGGAGGTCTCTCACAGTTCTAGCATGCACGTTGTGGGTGCTCTTGAGGAGACCCAACATGCTTAGGTGTGTGGCTTTAGCTTCGAGGTAGAGCCGTTGATCTGCAGAGGAGTTGGTCAGTTGGTTTCCATGCCAATGCCAGATGTTGCAGTGGGTAAGGAGACTGAGGTCTCTCATGTTTCTAGCACACATGATTTGGTTGCTTCTGAGAAGGACCAGCGTGTTGAGGTGTGCAGCTTCAGCTTCAGGGTAGATAGGTCTTCTGAGGAGCTTGACATCAGGGTAGAGCATTCGCTGTGCATGGTAGAGCAGTCTTCACAGTATGGGCACAGGCGATGTGGGTGATTTATCAGGCGCATCTTTTGATACTTCAAAGGCCAGACCGGTGGAGATGCAGAGGAGCAAGGAATCTGATAGCATGATGGAGCATGGAGACTCCCACGACTGTGTGGAGACTGTGATGGTGGTCCTAGGTGGAGTTTCCACTAGGGACATGGAGCTGAGAGGTAGGAGGCCACGTATCGAGTGCATTCTCGCTCGATATATGGAGGAGGCAGAGCCGAGTGGAGCTTCTTCAATGTGCACTCATCTCTCACCTTCGGCGAGTTCATCACAGGGCATGGCAAGTGAGGACGATCTCCAGAGGCTAGATGTTGGTGTGGCAGACAGTTTGGCGCTTGTGTGTGTGCATTCGTGTCTTGAGTCTTCGGCACAGTCAGTTGAGGCGCGAAGTCGGTGGACAGCGAGGCTTGATGACAGACACCAGTAGACAGAGTGGATACAACGTATCGATATGACCCAGCTGGGATCAGTCTACAGAGTAGCATGGGAGACGACGTGTTTCTTATAGATGATGGCCATGGCGAGGATGAGTTACTCGCAGACCCGTGGGGTGATGATAGGGATGTTCATGGATCGATAAAGGGCTCATTGGATGCTGGTACGACATCATTTGATTCGTTCATGGAGTCCGAGCTCACAGGGTTATCCTCAGAGACAGATGACTTCATCGCAGACATGGCGGTAGACGAGGCGGAGATGTGTGAGGCTAGGCTCAGACGGCTTCTAAGCTTGGCATGTCTCTCGGAGGATTAAGGCGCCAGAGGGCACGATTTCCGATGCACATGATGGAGGTTTACATGTCCGATGGTCAAGGCAAGGTGAGTTCATACACGATGGAGTGCTAGAGCTGGAGTTGTACTGAAGAGAGAGTGTGTGGATTTATCAGCAGGGTAGAATGTTGTTTTTTTGCTGAACAATCCATATGCAGTCCACAGTCTCCATGGACCCCCTCCTCTGATTTGTCTTTGGGCAATTAAAGGCCTTGGGGGGCCTTCCCTTTTTGTGCCTGCCGACAGAGAGAAAGAGATGTGAGGCTCTCAATTTTTCCTGACGCAGTGGCTATTTTCCAGAGAGCAAAACATCAGGCGCTCATTGGTTTTTTCCAGAGATGGAAAGAGGAGCCTGTCGTGAACAAAAGATTGCACGTACTAACTCCCAAGTGTAGGAGGTCGCCAAGTAGTACTATTCCTAGTGAGCCTAGGGTCGAACACGGGGACAACTTATTTGCTAACAACAATGGTCACAATTGGCATAAACGATGTGAGAAATACCACCCTTTGGGGGTGAGGATTGGTTGTGCGAATTTTTTAGTAAACTAAAATCAAGTATGCAAACAACGAAAAACGTGAGATTGCAAGCAAAGATGAGAAATGTGTGTTTGTGGTTTCATGATGTAGTCGGGCTTATAACTCAATCAAAATTCACTACGACCTCTCATCCGGCTAAGGAAAGAATGATCGGATAATATGACATTTCATCGAACACATTGGGTGCTAAAAGTAATGAATGAAACATATGAGAAAAATAAACAATAAGCACAATAGAGAGGGTCCACTAGGATGAGCCTCTCTTTGGATTTCCCACTATGGTTCTAATAGACAACCCTAACTCAATGTTTCATCCACATATGAGAGGTTAAAATCAAGCTAGAGATGAGATTTATAAGCCCAACATACATCACTCCACCAAAACACACACTAAGAGATTTAGCTACTCATCCTACACAAAGATGACCACATTGATTTAAAAAGATTCATCCAAGAGTTTTTACAAATAACAAACCTAAAAAAGAAAAGGAAAATTAAAGCTTGAATACAAGGAAATCCCCTTTTGAGAATATCCAAACTTTCTCCTTGAGCTTTTCCCTTAAGCTTGCCTCCTTCTCCAAGGTCTCCCCAAGCCCTAGAAATGGTTTTTTGAGAGCCAAGCAAGCAAGAGCGACCAAAAGACTGATAAAAAACAGAGAGTCCACTGAAAACAGCCCTCAAATTCCACTAAAAACGCACACAGCCAGTTCGGGTCTGCAATTGGGTCGAAAAATGCCCAAAAGCCGCTCCAAAACCGCACCAAAGAGCCCAAGGGGCATTGCGGGTCGGGTTTTTAGGCTCCCGACCCGCAAAACTGCTGCGCGCACGCTTTGGGAAAAAAGGCGGGCCGGGTCCGGCGCTGGGGCGCCCGACCCGCGGGCGCGAGCACGCGCGTTCCACGTGCCCGCCCCAGCTGCTGTGCGGGCACACGCCTCGCGTGTGACCCGCCCGCAACAGCGGGCCAGCGGCCTGTTTTCGTTTCCGTTTTTATTTTCGTTTATTTTATAAGAAACAAAGCAGCGGCCCGCTCAGGAGAGCGGGCCGCGGGCTTGGCCAGTTTGCGGGCTTTGTTTTTTTTTCTTTTTTTTCTTTTTTTGTTTTAATAATTCCTAGAATTGCCTCCCAAGCTCCAATAAATCACCCAAAATAGTGCCAAGCTCCAAAAAAATCCTGGAAAAATTCCAGAAAATCTGGAAAATTCCCATGAGTACCTGAAAAATAAGAGGAGCTAATATTAGTCTATAGAAATCGCATTTTATATATATAATAAGATTAGGTGTTAATAAACCACGATATCATGAAAACACACGTATCAATGCCAAAATAAACATGATATACACATAAAATACTCAGAAATGGGGGGAAATAAGAAATTTATACCCCGAATCATATCCCCAACTAGCTATTTGCTAGTCGCTAGCAAAATATGCGATAAATTCGGATTAAATGAGAAAACATGCACCAACTCAAGATATCATCATGGCATACCACAAATATTATTTCCAAGTGATTTCAAAGCCAATATACCCAATGTATGAAAGTGAATAACAAATGATGTTCTCCTCAATCCAATTCAAAGAAAAGTAAAGTAATAAGCACCGTATCACATTTATCGGGAAATATCACAAATGGCAAAGTTTCTAATTTTCATGGAAATGGCCAAACAAAATAAATTTCCTCTAAGTTGTGGGAGATGAGATTGCACTGCTCGTGTTTCTTATTCTTTCATTTATTCATTCATTTTTTCTTTTCTTTTTATCTCTTTTTTGTATTCTTTTTGTTTTTTGTATGTTTATGTTTTTGTTTTGCATTCACGCAATCATGCTATGAAATGCAAACACCGCCACCTTTGCATACACGCGATAACGTTAAATAGGCAAAGGGATGGAATGATCCCCTAAATCTCATCTTTGGCTTCCTCCCCAATGTTTCGTGGGACACCGGCTACTCGATTTGATTAGAAAGAAACATTCATTTATATTAACTCTCTTTTTCATTCTCAACACAAGTTATCAACTCATCCACCCACTCCTTAGAAGAAAACAAAACATAACCAAATGGCCACACCCAATCCAATCAAAAACTAAGCCATTCATCCCAATTCATGCAACCACTTACACCAAACTATTTCCAAATTATTTCAAAGAGGGTCACAACATATAAAATAGTTTCATACATGGTATATTAACATTTGACTCCAAAATGGAAAATGAATTAAAACATACCAATCAAACATCTATGAAGTTGATACCAAAATAGAATTTGAATCCAAATGTATGCATGAAGATGCAGCATGTAATGGATCAAGCACAAAGCTAGCAAATGAGCAAGGAGGGTCGATGTTAAGCTCGCAAGATATTGGAGATGACAAAAGGGATGTCTCCATAAAAAAATTTGTACAAAACAACTAACTAAACATCCTAAACATCCTAAAACAACCTACAACAACCTACAACAACCTACAACCTTTCCCCCCAACTAAATATATGCATTGTCCTCAATGGATGAAAGGTAGTAGAAGCAAAAGTTGGAACAAACACACCTATTTAGTCGTCGCCCGAAGGCGGGTCCGCAAGTTCCTCGGTGTTCCGCTCCTTAGCCTATGAATCAAAGTAAGGCTTCAAATGTTGTCCATTGACCTTGAACTCACTCCCATCTTTTTTGTTCACCAAGGTCACCGCTCCATGATTGTAGACATGTTTTACCACGAACGGCCCGGACCATCTAGATCTCAACTTTCCTGGGAAGAGATGAATCCAGGAGTTGTATAATAGCACGCTTTGGCCCGGAAAGAATTCCCTCCTCAAAATCATCTTGTCATGCTCAAATTTCATGCGCTCCTTAGCTAATTTGGCATTGTCGTATGCATCCCGCCGCAACTCCTCCAATTCACAAATCTGCAATTTACGAAAATTGTTGGATGAGTCACAAATGGAATTAAATTGTTTAATTGCCCACAATGATTTGTGCTCTAATTCCACAGGCAAATGGCAATGCTTTCCATAAACATTCCTATATGGCAACATTCCTAAAATTGTTTTATAAGCTGTCCGATATGCCCAAAGTGTTTCTGGTAATCGGACACTCCAATCCTTGCTTGTAGGATTCACCGTTTTTTGTAGGATGTTTTTGATTTCTTTATTAGCCAATTCCGCTTGGCCATTGGTTTGGGGGTGGTAAGGTGTGGAAATTTTGTGTGTGACCCCAAACCTCTTCATCAAGTTATAGAATGGTTTATTACAAAAATGAGAGCCACCATCGCTAATAATAGCTTTGGAAACTCCAAAACGTGCAAAAATGTTTTCTTTGAGAAATTTGAGCATTGTAGAACCCTCATTGTTCCTACATGCAATGGCATCCACCCACTTGGATACATAATCAACGGCTACCAAGATATATGTGTACCCAAATGAAATGGGGAATGGCCCCATAAAATATATGCCCCAATAGTCAAAAATTTCAATTTCTAAGATCGGGTTTAAGGGCATCATGTTTCTTTTTGTTATTCCCCCTAACTTTTGACATGGCACACAAGATTTACAAAACGTGTATGTGTCCTTAAACATAGTGGGTCAATAAAATCCACATTGTAAAATTTTGGCCACCGTTTTATGTGCGGAAAAGTGTCCCCCTAATGCACCACAATGACAAAAATGTAATACACTATCAAACTCTTATTTGGCACACACTTTCTAACAATTTGGTCGGAATAATATTTATTCAAATATAGATCATCGAAAAAGAATGATTTTACCTCATGTTTGAATCTCCTTATGTCCCGAATCGACCAAAAGTGAGGAACCTTACCGGAAACCAAGTAGTTTGCAATATCGGCGTACCACGGCAAGGAAGACACGGCAAATAGTTGCTCATCTGAAAATGCATCATGAATTGGTGCGATGGCGGGCTTGTTCTCGAAAGTAAGCCGTGACAAATGGTCCGCCACGAGGTTTTCCACGCCTTTCTTATCCTTGATCACGACGTGGAATTCCTGCAAAAGCAATATCCATCTAATAAGTCTTGGTTTAACGTCTTTCTTTGAAAGAAAATACTTTAGGGCCGCATGATCCGTAAAAATGAGAATGGGTGACCCTAAGATATAGCTCCTAAATTCTTCCAAAGCAAACACTACGGCGAGCAACTCTTTCTCCGTTGTTGTGTAGTTCCTTTGAGCTTCATTGAGGTTTTTTCTCGCGTAGTAGATGACACATGATACTTTCTCCCTCTTTTGACCAAGCACCGCTCCCACAGCAAAATCGCTTGCGTCACACATAATCTCGAATGGGAGGCTCCAATCTGACACCTGTAAAATGGGAGAAGTAGTCAATGAACATTTCAATAATTCAAATGAAGATTGACACTCACATGTCGAAATAAATTCGACATCAAGAGTTAGTAAATGGCAAAGAGGGCGGGAGATGGCACTAAAGTCCTTGATGAAATGACGATAGAATCCCGCATGCCCTAGGAATGATCGCACATCCTTCACGGTTTTTGGAGCCGGTAGCTTTTCAATTAACTCCACTTTAGCTCGGTCTACCTCCATTCCTTGCTTTGAGACTTTATGTCTAAGAATCATCCACTCCGTAGCCATGAAGTGGCATTTCTCCCAATTTAGGAGGAGGTTCTTCAACCAAAGAAAGGTTAGACAAACAAATTTCAAATGAGATTCCAAAAACCGAAAAGTCATCCATGAAAATCTCCACAATTTCAACCATGTCACTAAAAATGCTTAGAAAACATCGTTGAACTGTGGCGGGTGCATTGCACAAACCGAAGGGCATCCTATGAAAGGCAAATGTGCCGAAGGGATAAGTAAAAGTGGTTTTCTCTTGATTATCTGGGGCAATTTCTACTTGGTAGTACCTCGAGTACCCGTCCAAAAAACAAAAAAATTCATGGCCCGCAACTCTTTCTACAATTTGGTCAAGGAATGGCAAAGGGAAATGGCCCTTGCGGGTCTGGCGTTAAGCTTCCGATAATCTACACACATACGCCAACCGGTTGTAACAGTCACTTTTCGACCGTATGAATTTTAGCGCGTATCTTGTTTCGTATGCGTAATTTTCGTATTTGATTTTTATTATTATTCACCGTAGCTCGGACGCGCGACTGAACCCCGTTTTCACGATCCTCTCGGAGGCATGATCACTCCAGTATTTTCCTTTTAATTTTTGGATGTCTGTGGACCATTCTGCATAACACATTATTATTATTAAAACATTTTTTAAATTATAATTTGTTGAAATTCAAGGAAGTGCTTGTTTTTTAAAACAGCTTAATATTATTAACTAACTTTTAAACCATAATATTAATTATCTAAAAAAATTCAAATTTTAAAATTCTAAAAATGTGTACTTTTTTTAAAGAGAAGAAAGCCAAATCTTTTTAACTAATCATTAATAAACTCTAAACCAGCAAATGCTTTATAATCTAAACCTATTATCATCTTGTATCCTAACTAACTTTTCCAAGATCTTATCTATTAATTTCCCCATATCCCAACTGTTTCTCTCTCTCTTTCCCCTTAACCTATTCTAAAACAAAGCCCAAGCTCACTGTTTTTATATTAAACCCAAACTATCCCCAAAGGATCCATGTGATTAACTTATCCCCTACTAAAACCATTGGACCTGGCCCCTCTTTTCTATCAGCCGCACACCTCAAACCTAGGAGCCCTACTGCACTTTTTAAACCCTATGTTGCCTTCTTTTTCCCAAGCCAGCCATACAATTCACAGGGCCCTACATATAATACCTCTCTCTCCCTCTTTCTATAGAGTTTACTCCCTAGGGTTTCTTTGAACCCACGCCGAACTCAGGCCGCCAAACTATCTCTCCTTTCCTCCACGCGAACACAAGAGCAGCTCCTTCTTTCTCATTTTTTTGAGTAACCCTATTTTTCCCCAACCTTCTTCCTCAAGGTCGAAACCCTAGAACCCATCCTCTTGTTGTTCGCCCTTCCTCGACACGCTCTCACGGCCGAACTCAGGCCGCCGACCACCCCTCTTGCACGACAACAGCCTTGCTCCGGCCTCTTCCCTCGGATCCGCACGTAAGCCATCCCCTCCATTGCAACATGCTGCGACCTTCCCATTGCGCACGGCCGTTGCTCCTCAGTGCGCACGTCAGCTGCTGCCGCTGGCCTCCCCACGGCCAGCACCTCCACACGCGCATCACCCCAAGCTGCCGTTCCCTCCTTCTCTCTCTTCTCCCACCCCCACGGCAAGTAACCATGCGCAGCTGCCCCTTGAGCCCTTGAAACCCTCGCACGCACTTTCATCCGACCAATGATAGCCCTACCGGCCTCCCCCTAGGTCGCACAGACCTCCCTCCGACCTCCTCCACCCACGGCAGTCCCCTTCCCTTGACGAAAGATCCGGCCTCCCCTAGCCACGGCCGTATATCCACGGCGACCCCCGGCCAAGCCATGCACAGGCCGCACCCCTCTTGACAACCCATCTCCCTTGAGATCTCGCTGTCGGCCATCCTCCGTGACTGACAGCTGCCCCTTGTGCCTTAGGAGTTCACGAACTCTGCGGACCTTGCACCATCTCTCGATGCTGTTACCGTTGTCGTGCCGTTTTGCTACGCTACCTGCAGCCGAGATGATTCCGAGACGATCCAAGAACGATCCCGAGACGAATTCCTTACTGCGCTACCCGCAGTCGAGGAATCGGAGACGACGTGGTCCAGCTCGGTTTTCCAGACCCGACGTCAGACTCGTGTGCGTTTGTCGCACCAGTTTGGTTCTCTCGCTCGTAGTAACCCACATCTTAAGACATCAAAACCTAATCTAAAATTCATCAACGATAACTAAGTTTATTTTTCTGCTCCTTTAAAATGTTGTTCAACCTTAGACATCGATGAACGGACTTGAATATCTGTGCACATAAGGTAGAACGTCGATTAGGCTGAAACGAATCAAAAAGATGTGACTTTTGACTGTTAGGGTAGTTTCGCTGAATTTAGAAACAAACCATAATAGGATTGATGAAAAACACGATCTGACATCGCCGTTGTCCCGTTTCAGACGGACCCTCACCGACGCGTCGCTTCGACGAGACGCTCCAGACCGACGACTCACTCGCCTCCATAGGCAAGTGTTTACACTTGTGTTCTTACGGCCATGTTTAGGCCATCACCTTCTTAAAAAGTTAAAGTACATCTAAAGAGAACAAGACGTGAAATGATAGCGTCCGGGACCCCCTTGACAGCTTAGACTTGATGACAAAGTCTAAGCATGAACAACAACAACCACAACAACCACAACAACTGACACCATAGGACATATCTGTGTGTGTGTGTGTGGACCCCCTAGAATCAACAACAACAACTGCTACCATAGGTTCCACTTGTGTGTGCGTGCGTGTGGACCCCCTAAAATAATAACTGAACAACAGAATATTCATAACTGGTCATATCTTGTCTCCTTCAGTTCATGTAGTATACCTTACTGGTGTCTCGGCGTCTCACCAGGGGAGTTAGCATCCCGACAGACCGTGTATACCTTACGAGTGTCTCGGCGTCTCACCAGGGCAGTGAGCATCCCGGTAGGCAGTGAGCATCCCGGTAGACTGTGTATTCCTTACGGGTGTCTTGGCGTCTCTCCAGGGGAGTGAGCGTCCCGGCAGACCGTGAAAAATCTTGGGGAGCCCACCAAGGGGGTGGGTTTTCCTTTCGTGTACACCTTACGGAAAGTCTTGGCGCCTCACCAGGGGAGTGAGCGTCCCGGCAGACCGTGGGGAGACGCACTCACCAAGGGAGTGAGCGGTACTCGTACAGTCCAGTCTTGTCTTGTCTTGAGCACTTGGGGTGGGGTTGAGTGAGCGGCCACCAGATAGAGAGTTTGGCCACTCTCTACGTTGCAGTCAAAACTCTCTTTGGTGACACACACACATCTTGTCTTGGTTGTCCTGTCCCGTCTAGCTTAGTCCCGTAGCCGGTAGCACACGCTACGGCTATTGCCTGTCACGTTTACTTTCCTGCACCGCTTTACTTCTTGTATAGTATAACTGCCATGTCATCACAACAGCATGTTAATCAACCAGTAAAATGTTGCTCGTAAATTACTTTACACTTACAGTAGAGTCTCTCAACTCTACCTTGTAGACTTTACCTGACGTACAGTTCCTTTTCTCTTGGGTACTGTACGTCAGGTGTTGAGCCAGAGTACATGGACGAGCCAGACCTACCTGAGTACTTGGAGCCGAAGGACGTCGACCCAGAGTACGTTCCTGACGAGGACCAGACCTAGGTGTCCCTCATCGTTTCCGATTCAGAGATTTCCTGCTTCCTAGTTTGGGTGCATGTGATGTGTCCATATTTTCTACCTTTTTCATATCATCATTTCATCGCATTCCATTCCATTTTCGCATCCAAATCCCATATTTACCTATGATACCGCATTTCTAACGTTATATTTGAGTTTCGTAGTGTTTTATAAGTTTTAAGGGATTTTAGAGCGATTTGGGACCCGACTTGGGTATGGACACATCTGACACCCCCGTGAGCTCATTGGCGGAGCTCTGCAAGAGTTCGCCGTGTTTTTGGAGCCATGGGAGGAGTAGAGGAGAGAGCAGGAGGGAGAGAGGAGCTTCAGCAAGTTTTTTCCAGGTGACTCAACCGAGCAGAGCAGCTGTTTGGTCGATTAGAGGCAATTAGAGAAGAAGGAGCTGACACAGGGATTTCTCGAACCGAGCAGTGCATCTGCTCGGTCGAGTAGCCTTCATTCTGAAGCCTGACTCATCCAGTGCACGGCTCGAGCAACTTTCCAGCTACCAAGTCAGCCCTCTGATCAGACCGAGCTAAGCTGACTCGGCCCGTGCAGGCAGAGTGAAGATTTGGGTGTATTTCGATTCCCTGTCAAGCTCGGTCGAGCAGTACAGCTGCTGACCGAGCGACCGACCGAGCAACAAGATGCTCGACCGAGCAGCCTGCTCAGTCAATGATGCTGAGGCCATTTTTGGAAGGATCTTATGGAGCCGTCTGTTACGCGATCTGAGGAAAGTGAAGTCAGGGAGCTGGGGACGTCGATTGGGGGCGATTCATTTTGAGTTTTTGAATACTTTTTAGAGAGGAGATTAGGGAGCGTATTTTTGTTAGGTTTTGATATTAAACTTCTGAATATTTTTGGATCGAAATTGTTGAATTATTATTTTGGGAGCTCTATTGCTGTTGCGTATTGGGAATTCCAATTCTTCTTTGGATCTATTGCTCGTCTATTTTCTTCATCTCTCACTGTAAGTTTTTAATCTTTATTCTATTAATTTGCTGAGATGTTTTCTTCCATAAAAATAGTGTTTTTATTCGTTAACATCGTCACGAGTGAGTAGCCCTTTCTTGGGTTGATGGGTTAGCCCTAAGATCCTAGGGGGAAGACGTAGATCTGGATCCCTGTATTGAATTAGGAATTTACGGGAGTATTTCGGTCGATCCTACCGAATCCCTAGATAACCTGTACTGAGATCATGCCCACGGTCTGTGGAATTGATGTGCTTAAGGGGTATCCTTGGGATTCGAATAGGGAAATCGGTGGATCCAACCAAGGCTCGTGACCATGCCGGCTCGTGGCTTGAGGGGATTCCCCGACGAACTATACTGCTACATTGACGGCTACCGCCATTGCGTCAACGAGAGCCACTGAAATACCTCGCAATTCTAACCCACGAGAGTAGTACTAATTGGGAGATTAATTCCCTAAACCTAATGCAACGTAAGGATTCTATTCCAACGTAGATCCCCGACGATCTAAGCAATGATCCCTAACTCCCTAGTCCTTTTTATTATTAAAACAACAACAACACCCCAACCAATTCCTTCAACCCGATAGCTATCTCACTTCGAGATATAGAAGTAAACTGAGAGTCCGAATACACTATCACCATCCCTATGGGATTCGATATCTTTTATACTACAACTTGACACTGTCCGCTTGCAGATTGAGCCCGGAATTGACACCTAGGGGCCATACCACGATTGGCGATCGTGACACCGCCAGGTGGAATCTAGGTGTAGGTTTCGGGTGCGTCAAGTTTTTGGCGTCGTTGCCGGGGACGGCAATAGTGTTCTCAGTTTATTTTTATTTTGAGAAGTTTGCTAGCACTATAATCATTTCTTGCCTTTCCACCATTTTTATTCTTTTGTTTATTACCGTGATACTGATGGTATTTGTTTGAGTTTTTTTGGTGCATGAACACTCGTTTTGGGGGATCTACTAGAGAATTATTATTCGATCCTGAGATCGAGAAAACGGCAATGGCCTTGAGGGCCTCAAGTAGAAGTTCATCTCCCTCTGCCCAGATGGCAGACAACAATCCTCCTCCTCCTTGCACCGGGTCCATAAGGGACCATATGAAGCCGACGTTTGAAAACAACTCCTATATTCTTAGACAGCAACTGGCGGTGGCGAGCTTCGAGCTGAAAACAGGGCTGATTAATTTGATGCAGCAGGATGCCTTTCACTGGCATCCTCATGAAAACCCCAACCACCACATCGACACCTTCCTTGCAAAGTGTGACACTTTCAAGTCGAAGGATGTGAGTGATGATGCTGTAAAGCTGCGGCTTTTCCCATTCACTCTGAGGGATAAATCCTCGTACTGGCTCTGGGTCCACCCTCCCAACCATTTCACCACATGGGAGAAGTTGGCACTTGCCTTCGTGGATAAGTTCTATCCACCCTCGGAGACGGGGCGGATCCGGGGAGTGATTTTAAACTTTAAACAGCTCCCACAAGAGTCACTCTATGCGGCATGGGAGAGGTTCAAGGACCTCCAACATCAATGCCCTCATCACGGGATTCAGCCCTGGGATTTGGTGCAGAGCTTTTACAACAGACTACATTCTAGCACCAAGATGATTATAGATGTTGTGACGCAATGCGCCTTACTTGACAAGTCTCCTGAAGAGGCTATAGACTTGCTGAAGCACATGGCAGCCAACTATCAACAATGGAGTGAACATTGTGACCCGGACTCCCGAGGTCAAAGCTGCCAGCCATTTGGATTCTCACATCGAGACATTATGCAAACAAGTGGCCAGGATTGAACAACGTCTGGATTCCATCCCTGCTTCACCCAGTGCATCTACTTATCATCCTACAGAGGAGTATGCAGATCAAAGTTATATTCATAGTGAGGCACACTATGATGGTGCTGAATTGTCAAAACCCGTGCAGTACGTCCAGGGAGAGGGACGGAATCAATAGCAGCATCCAGCTGCTAGGAATCATCCAGGATTCTCTTATGGGAATCCAAGTGGAGGGCTGCAACCTCCGTAATTTCAGAGACCGCCATCACCTCCTCAGCAGCAACATGGGCAGCAACAGAGCCAGCAGCAGGGCGGATTTAGGCCAGCTGGGCCTTACCGACCGTCGGGTTATCAATTCAATCAGCCGCCTCAGCAGGGCTATGCACCAAACCTGCCTCGGTCCAACCTGGAGGCTACATTGGAGAGCTTTATAAGTGGTCAAGCCCGGTTCAACCAGGACACCTCCACTCAGTTCAAGAGCATAAACACTTCACTAGATGAACTGAGGGGCCAGATGTCCCAGCTCTTAAAGAAGCAGGGGAGGTTGCCCTCGCAACCAGAGACAAATCCGAGGGCCCAGGTGAACGTTGTGGTTTCTATCACCACATGTGGAGGACGAGCTATTGACCCCGTCATGGTCCCGGTGTTGAACAAGGAGAAAGTTATTGCTGAAGAAGCTGTTGATGACGGTGATAGAGAAGAGGTTGTCGAAGAGCCTAAAAGTATTGAGGAGAAGGTGGATACACCATCCATCACGCCTACTACAACATCGCCTTATGTTGATGCTGCAAAGGAAAAAGCTAGCTGACCTCCCCGCCATATCCACAGAGGTTGGCCTTGGCCAAGATGGAGAGGAAATACTCCACGTTTATGGAGTTGCTGAAGGAAATCCAATTGAACATCCCGTTCATGAATGCTATTACGGAGATCCCCATCTATGCCAAGTTTTTAAAAGACCTGATCACGGGAAAAAGGAAGCATGAAGAAATAAAGCTCATGGAGGACTCTACCTCCGTTAACAAGAATCACCTCCCCCGGAAGCTACCGGATCCGGGGAGCTTCACCGTTCTGTAATCTCTTGGATGGATGACTATCAGCCGTGCTCTGATTGATCTTGGGGCTAGCATCAGTTTGATGCCCCTTTCTATATTTGAGCGACTGCAGGCTGGAAGCGTAGAGCCGACAAATATGTCCATCCAGCTTGCAAACCATTCGATCACCTACCCGATGGGCATAGCCAGGGATATTATTCTTCAGATACCTCCTAGATTGTCCGTTCCTGTTGACTTCGTCATAATGAACATACCCAAGGGAGGGAGCTCCCAGCGTATACTCGACCGCCCTTTCATGGCGATGGCAGGTGTTCTGATCGATGTCCGAGAAGGGACTCTCTCGCTGAAAGTATGGAATATCG
Source organism: Scilla litardierei (assembly GCA_030789695.1). Lineage (NCBI taxonomy): Eukaryota > Viridiplantae > Streptophyta > Magnoliopsida > Asparagales > Asparagaceae > Scilla > Scilla litardierei. The sequence continues at coordinate 17,287 of JAULAV010006536.1, read as the reverse complement.
AGACTGAGTTCAGGCTACAGAAGCCAATGAAGGAACACATTCGTGAAGAAGGGGCCAGCTATTTGGAGCTTCTGGAGGATGAAGCTGTTGAAGATTTCACCTTTGATGGGGTCATGAAGGACCCTGTGAAAACAGGCATCGACGATGACGGTGACCCAACCTATAACAAAGCGGTCACCACCTACATCCGAGTATTGGATGAAGATCTATTGAATCATTTCCTGAATCATGAAGAACCGGAGGGCATAGGCTACGCGATGTAGAAGCTTGAAGTAGGCGGATACCAAACACCGCCGGATTGCATCATTGGAAAAAAAACGACGCGCAAATTCCACGCGCACCAAACGACAAATGATAAATCAAAGGGAGTTGAGCTCATGACTGAAAACGAGCGCTTATTGAGAGACAACCCAATTTCTTGTATCCTAGACTATCTTCTCAATTTTCTTATTTTTACTTCATTTATTTTAGAAAACCAATCAAAGACGTTTTTAATTCCCGTAAAAATATAAAACTACAAAAAATTTGATGAGTCCTTCCCTTGTACAGGTAGGACATGAGAGGGCATACAAATCGACATTCTAAACGGAAGGAAGCTGGAGGAGAGAACCAAATTTGAGAAGAAAACGAAAGAAAGTGGAGCTAAAAGGAGCAAAAAGGAGACACAGCTGACTCGATCGAGCAGCTACACTGCTCGGTCGAGCAGCTCAGTAACCAAATTCAAGAACAAATCATCGCTTCGCTACACCGCCCGAGCAGCATCCTACTTGGTCCAAGCAGACTTCTACTCGACAGAGCAGTCAACTGCTCGATCGGATTGCACAGGCTTTTGGAATTGAGGAGAAAACGACGCTCTGCCTACACGGCCCGAGCAGCCCTGCTCGGCCCGAGTAGCAAACCGACCCACTGAGCAGTGTACTGCTCGGTCGAGCATATGACGGAGTCTCTTAAACTTTTAATTTTCTGTGTCTGACCGGGTCGAGCAGCCTCGCTGCTCGAACCGAGTCGATCTACCCTAAATCTCGTGGACCCCACTCCCGAACGAGTTGGGTTTTTAACCCAACTCGTTTTAATTTTTACTTAAACTCTAAAGGAAAAAAAAGTTTACCCTAAAATTTTTTTACCATACTCCCCGAGCTCTCCCTAACCCCCTACTAGATCTCCCTCCTCTTCGCCGTCGTCCTCCGCCTGCACCGCACATCACGCCACCAGTCGCACCGACCCACCTCCGGTCAGTCGCCTCCCTCTCTCTCTCTCTCTCTCTCCCATCCTTTTCATCTTTCCTAGGCGACGACAGCACCGCCGACGGTGCTGCCGTCGTCGACGGTGCCGCCCAACATCTCACCCCAAAACCCCCCCCCATCGGATCGCACACAGCCCCCCAACCACCCAACTCTGATTCCCTAAGCCCGCCCCCGCTGCTCGTTCGAGCACTCACACTGCTCGAACGAGCAGCCATCTCCTCTCGCCAACATCCCACAACTGACCGAGCACACTAGTGCTCGGTCAGAATTTGGAACCGAGCAGTACCTCTGCTCGGTCGAGCACCCTATTTTCAGCATGTCCCCCATTATTAATCTCTTTTTCTTGACATTTTTATTGTTTCTATTTCATGTACCATACGCCTACGTCAGCACCCACTACAGGGACCAGCTTGGGGGAGCTCATCGCATTCGCAGCTCTCACATTCGGTGCACTCACTCCTTGGTTTACTTTTTATATACCGACTTATCATTTTTCCATCGCCACGATGGTTCGCACACGAGGGACCACCACCCCATCAATTCGTCAGAAGAGGCCCACTCCTGGCGCCTCCTCGTCCAGACCCCGGTGTCGTGCCCAACTCACTACCACCACCACTACCACCACTACCGTACCCTCCACTACAGCTCCTATCATGACCACTTCCACACCCATCACGTCCACCACGTCCACCACTATCCCTGCCACCTCTACTCCTATTCCCTCCACATCCACCACCACCACTCCATCATCACCACCACACCCTGCCCCCACCAGGGACGCTCTACCGGCACGTCTACGGACATACGGCATCACTTTTAGAGACGACGCATACCGTGAGCGCTTCGTTAGGCTATCGCAGCATCGTCTCATCCCCACACTGTTCATAGACGTGCCCACACTCCGCTCCCTCGGACTCCCTCAGGGGGTCCATCACCTGTATCGAGCGATGAGTTTCGACCACTTCCTCGGTGTCCACGCCCCCACGTACTCCCACATTGCCCTGGAGGCTCTTAGCTCCCTCGCCCGCACTCCGACGGGTGATGGCATCACTTTTCGCCTCATGGATCACGATTGCACTATTACACATGCCATGATCTGGGAGTACTTTCACTTCCCAGCCATCCCCGAGCCCAGAGCCGCCTTTTCTCCACACTACGATGTTGACACATTTGATACTCCAGCTTTTTGGCAGCGTATTTCAGGCCTAGATCAGTACCGCCCTAGCCGGGCGAAGGCATCGTGCATCGTGCACCCATGCCTTTGTTACGCTCAGAGGCACTTAGCCACTACTATCTTCTGCAGGCCTGAGGTCGGGACCATGTCCCATTCAGAGCTTACCCACCTTATGGGTATGACCCGGCCTCTACGCTTTCACCCTGATGTCTCCCTTCGCCCCTTCATGCTTTCTAACGCAGCCCACTGGTTGTGTCATCGCCTTCTCCAGACTGCCACCACATACTTCTTCACCGACATATGTTGTCGTAGATTCTTTACCATTTTTGCCCGTATGCTCGATATCCACCTTCCCGATGACTTGCAGACCCATGTTGGACCCACTCGCTTGACCATTGGCGTCCTTAAGCATATGCATATCCTCAAACCCTATAGGGATCGTCACTGGTTATATCTTGTAGGCACCCACCACACGCCTTATATGGTGCTCCCCGCCCCTCACCTCACACACATCCCACCTGTCCAGCTGAGCTGGATGATTCCTAGGGTCGACCCACTTCCAGCCCGACACATACTTGAGCCGCCAGGAGCACCCGTCGAGGCAGCCGCCGATGACCCGGTCTCATGCTCCATTGAGTACGAGTTGCATGACATTGCAGCCCTAGTAGCCGGCCTTCCAGTACCACCCTCATACCCACCACCCTCGGGAGCCATTTCTTCATCCACCTCTGTATCCACCGCTTCCACCACCTTCGAGTCTTCGGGGACTGTCTCCACCTCTTGCCCCGAGACTCAGACCTCTGTCTCCATCGTTTCTGTGCCGGAGGGCACCGATTTCCAGTATGCTCCCGATCTCACAGATCTTGACTATCCAGAGCATGACTCAGCCCCCACTCTTCTGCCTCTTAGTGACCTCATAGCTTCACTTCCGATCTCTTTAGGTCATCACATTCCCCTCTCCGGTACCACTTCATCACCATCAGCGGCCATCTTTACAGAGGGCGTGTCGACGTCTGTCCACACTTCTGTGTCGACGACCGCTCTTTCTTCAACCGCTGCTGAGATCCCTTCGAGCTCACCCTCTCCGACTTTCCACCCTAGGCACCGTGCATCTACTGCACATGACCGCTTTACGGGAGTGGTGACTCACTGGCACATACTCCGCCCTCCACTCGACTCCCATTCCATCGATAGTTGTCTTGCATCATTGGAGGAGTCGACTTCTCGCCCTCGACGGGATTTCAACCTCTTCATACACTCGACGATGATTCACCACGATAGAGTCGAGTCGGACCAGGCATCCATCATTGACCTTCTCAGGACACGTGGCCCTCCACCTGTGATCCTAGCTCCTGCCCCACCACCCAGGCCAGCCACTGTGACCTACACTGCTCCAGTCAGTGCTCCACTTTACCAGGCTTCTGCAGAGCCTTCTCCTACCACTTCTTAGTCGGTCGTCACAGTTGATCCTATGTCTGCCCTAGTGCTATATTCAGCTGAGCCTTCCACTGCCACCACTTCTCTACCCACCGACCCACCATCTGAGTTCCAGCTAGACCCTCCCACCACACTACCTGCTCCACAGCAGAGGGACCCAACACCACCCCCAGAGGGTGGTGCCTCTGCTTGATGTTGTCCTTACCTGTTTTGCCTCCCTCACGTATTATTGTGCTCATCTGTCTGTTCGGGGCCCTACACTTAGATAGCTTGGGGGAGGCCCCACACATGCATCATATTTCATTCAGCATTGCATCATGTCATGGTTTTCTTTCTTTTTGCACAGTTTTTATTTTTTTTCCCCACCCACCCCACCCTACTTAGCATCATCTCCCGTTTACCAGCGTTTTCTTAGCAGTGAGGACACTGCTAGGTTTAGCTTGGAGGGTAAGCGCTACCGCTTTATTTTTCATTTTTTCTTTTATATTTTCTTCCCTATTTTAGTTTTTATTTTACTTTTTCACCACTTTTCCACTTTCTTATCTTTTTTCTCATTCTGCATCATATTTTCTGCTTTTTACCATGCATGCATCTCTTTTTCTTTATTTTTCTATTTTCTCCGCCTTTTTATCTTTTTATGCTGAGGATGTTCCGCATGATGATACCTCTCGTAGCCTTAGTAGTTATTCACGATGCTTACTATCTGTTGACATGCTATTAGTGTAGTTTCAGTTTTACTTTCTATATGCATGCACATTTTTTTGCTGATCTATCTGATTTAATGCTTGAAATAAATTGAAAATCAAATGCATGAATTAGTATCTAGTATGCGCTATGTTGGGTAATGCACCTAGGTTCACGCATCACTAGAACACTTGGAGCATCTGCTTTATATCTTGTTCACTTCTTTTTGCATGCCTGTTATCATTGTGCCTATTACCGGATGATATTTCAGTGTTCATATAGATAAATGAAAATATCCATGCTATTTATGAGTTTAGTTAGAGTATTATTTTATTAATCCGTTATGCACCTCTTATGAGTGAACCGACACATCTGCTATTTTCCTTCTCCACATATCTATATAGTTCTCTACATATCAGTTGGTTATCCCCCCATAGCTATCCCTACCGCATCTTACTTCCCAAACCCATAAAGAAAGAGTATAGCTTCTAAATGAAAAAGAAAAAAAAGAGAAAAAAAGGGGGAAAATGAAAACAAAAAAGAGAAAAAGAAAAAAATGTGTATATTCATCTGTGAAAAAGAAAAGAAAAAGAAAGAAAATGAATAAAAATTGTTTTTTATCCTTTTATTAGAAGCTATCATATATTCTGGGAAGAAGAAGAAAATATTACATATCCTATTCCTAGATGCGACGCCTCAAACTAAGCTTGGGGGGGGTGAACCAACTGATCACATGAGTGAGGGTGACATTAGAGTGGAGACGGTGCATAACGGGGAGATTTGATAATGCTTAAACTTTACGAAATGCTTTATTTTTTTGGAGATTTTTCATGAATCGAAATGGATAATTGAATATCATGATTCTTTATGTTATTTATTGCATGCTACGTGATTTCTATATGCTCCATGTGTATCTGTGATTGAAAAGTGTGTTGCCAACTTTTTTATACTAGACTCTATGGATTGCATGAGATTGATATGAGTTGATAGCATTATTTCAGTAGATCCCTGTCTTTTGTCTGTATTGCATGTTAGCCATATTATTTGTAAAACGTGAAAATACCATTAGCATGTGCTTTTACTATTCAGAGCATTGTGATATACTATCTAGACCTGAGATCTGACCGAACGTCCTTAGCACCCTCCTTTCACTTCCATTCCCTCCTCTTCTTATTTTTATTTCTTAGTTCTTTTTATTTTCCTCTCGGCGTACCTAGTATTTGTCTTCCTCGAGGACGAGTAAGAGGTAAGCTTGGGGGATTTTGATGTGTCCATATTTTCTACCTTTTTCATATCATCATTTCATCGCATTCCATGCCATTTTCGCATCCAAATCCCATATTTACCTACGATATCGCATTTCTGATGTTATATTCGAGCTTCGTAGTGTTTTATGAGTTTTAAGGGATTTTGGAGCGATTTGGGACCCGACTTGGGTATGGACACATCTGACACCCCTGTGAGCTCATTAGCGGAGCTCTGCGGGAGTTCGCCATGTTTTTGGAGCCATGGGAAGAGTAGAGGAGAGAGCAGGAGGGAGAGAGGAGCTTCAGCAAGCTTTTCCCAGGTGACTCGACCTAGCAGAGCAGCTGCTCGGTCGAGTAGAGGCAATTAGAGAAGAAGGAGCTGATACAGGGATTGCTCGGACCGAGCAGTGCATCTGCTCGATCGAGCAGCCCTTCATTCTGAAGCCCGACTCATCCAGTGCACGTCTTGATCAACTTTCTAGCTACCGAGTCAGCCCTCTGCTCGGACCGAGCTGCGCTGACTTGGCCCGTGCAGACAGAGTGAAGATTTGGGTGTATTTTGATTCCCTGTCAAGCTCGGTCGAGCAGTACAGCTGCTTGGACCGAGCGACCGACCGAGCAATAAGATGCTCGACCGAGCAGCCTGCTCGGTCGATGACGCTGAGGCCATTTTTGGAAGGATCTTATGGAGCCGTCTGTTACGCGATCTAAGGAAAGTGAAGTCGGGGAGCTGGCGACGTCGATTGGGGGCGATTCATTTTGAGTTTTTGAATACTTTTTAGAGAGGAGATTAGGGAGCGTATTTTTGTTAGGTTTTGATATTAAACTTCTGAATATTTTTGCATCGAAATTGTTGGATTATTATTTTGGGAGCTCAATTGCGGTTGCGTATTGGGAATTGCAATTCTTCTTTGGATATATTGCTCGTCTATTTTCTTCATCTCTCGCTGTAAGTTTTTAATCTTTATTCTATTAATTTGCTGAGATATTTTCTTCCATAAAAATAGTGTTTTTATTCGTTAACATCGTCATGAGTGAGTAGTCCTTTCTAGGTTAGATGTGTTAGCCCTAAGATCCTAGGAGGAAGACGTAGATCTGGATCCCTGTATTGAATTAGGAATTTAGGGGAGTATTTCAGTCGATCCTACCGAATCCCTAGATAACCAATACTGAGATCATGCCCACGGTCTGTGGAATTGATGTGCTTAAGGGGTATCCTTGGGATTCGAATAGGGAAATCGATCGATCCAACCAAGGCTCGTGACCATGCCCGGCTCGTGCCTTGAGGGGATTGCCCGACGAACTATACCTCTACGTTGACGGCTACAGCCATTGTGTCAACGAGAGCCACCGAAATACCTCGCAATTTTAACCCACGAGAGTGGTACAAATTGGAAGATTAATCCCTTAACCCTAATGCAATGTAAGGATTCTATTCCAACATCGATCCCTGACGATCTAAGCAGTGATCCCTAACGCCCTAGTCCCCCTATTTGCGACGTTGAGTGACACAACCTTTGTATCCATCACCATTACGACCCTCCATACTCCACATCCACCAATAAACCCGCAATTCTAACTCAACCTAGGAGTATATAGGTAGTATAGCACCACTTCCCTATGTTCGATACCCGCTTGCCACTATACCGTGCGCTTGCGGTAAACGACATCGTTTCGGAGTTACTTCCGGCTCGATCAGCGTGGCACCGTTTTTTACTTCTTGTCTAGGTTGGGTACTTGCACCAGTAGTTTTTTCTACAATTTGTAGCCATGCTGGGCATTTGTTTAGACTTCTGTACTTTCTGGATATCTTTTGAATAAAATGAATGCTTTTCCCTTTCAGTACTTTTGTTGTTCCGTATCTTTTATATGCAGGGACATGTTTAATGTTTTGGAGTACCTCACAGACGCTTAGTGGGTCCGAGCTTCGCAGCTTCGACCCATGCGGACCTTAGTCACGGTTTGCTTCCGTTGTTTTGGGAAGCGGGGCGTGACAAGTTTTAGTGGTGGCCCATGCAGGTCCTACAAAAAGTTCGGAACAATAAGAGTACCGCACTCATTTAATATCCGGTACAAGTCTAAATTGGGTTCCGTGTCAATAGGATGGTAGTAAGACTTAGATAGATGTCCAGGTTTGATAGTCAAGCGCCTTGGTTAAGATTTAGTCATACTCGTCTTAGGATAGCCTAGTAGCCCCCCACCCGGCCCTGACCATGTTAGAAGTCTAGAGTCCTTCTTTTAGTCGTTCGCTCGGGTCCATCAACTTCGGGCCCAGCAAAACGTAATCTTGATTCTCTTAGGACCCTTTCCTGAGATCTCTATTACAATGTAGTTCATTAGGAAGTCTTAGTGCTGAGTTCTCCTGACCTTTAGACGGCCCGATAATTAGAACCCCTGATTTCTAGCATCATCCTAATCATTACACTTCTGTGTTATCAGCCGTAGAATTCCATCATAGCTTTTCATGGATCATATCCTAGGCATATTCATCAGGCGATCATATTCTTTGCCCTCGATTCATGTGATCACTTCACGACGATTACCGCTTATTCTTCGAACTTTCCACATTGCAATTTCTGATTCTTTTAAAAGTATTTTCGAAATTCCTCATTAAATACTTCGCCCAGTTTAACTTCTTTGAAAACCCCTTATTATATATTTAGATTTCTTTCTTATCGATTGGGTTAAAAAATTCTTTCTTGGATTTTGAAACCTTCTTGGTCATAATTTTTAGTTATTATATTGTAACCATTTTCTAACCGGTATCTTTCGTATTTCAGTTTTAAAACCTTGTTACCATTTTGATAATTCAATATATCATTCTTTTTCTAAACTACGAAATTTATTTTAATCACTTACCATACGTACTTTTAGAATATTTTGCTAAGCTAAATAGAACTTCAATTTTTTTATATCAGTTCTTTTTACCATCTGCTCGCTATTTCTACCTATTTTTATAAGTGTGTATATATATATATATATGATTATATATATGATACCATATTTTACACGTATCCTTCTTTTATCTATTTAATTATCTAGAGCAATATTTTTGTCCAACCCAACCAGCTATCTCCTTACCCTCGCCTTATCTGGACTCGTTCTTTCCGATCTTGTTTCCTTACGCTTTTTGGTTTCGATTTCCTTTCTTTTGTTTAGACATTAGAGCTTGTCGTTGCCTGTGTCAACTCTAGTTTAGTAGTGGGCCTATTGGTTTTCGTGATGTCGTCGTGATGCATGTATATAGGTAGAGTGGGTGGACTTGTATGAGTGTGCTACACTTAGGATGTTAACGATTGTCTCTTGTGTCATGTATGTATACTTAGTGTTGTTCGTGATATATATATATATATATATATATATATATATATATATATATATATATATATATATATATATATATATATATATATATATATGAAGTTGCATGAATGATGGTATTTTTATGTGTGTGGATAGCTATACCACTTTAGAGATGTCTGCGTATATTAGATTTCATGTTGGAATATCTACTAGTGGAGTATGTGGTTTGAAGATACTTGTAAATGCTTGAAATAATATACTAGTAAGTCATGTGCATGCTACGTGTAATGATAATAGGTGTGCTCATAGTTAAGTGTGTAGGCCTATTATATGATATATATATATATATATATATATATGTTAGTACGTGTGAGCGTATGCTCGTACGTAGATATGTATATGTTTAGCCTTGAGTAGAGATGCACTTACTATATGAATATGTGTGATATACGTACGGTAATATGGTTATAATTTTGTTTGGTATTGCTTGCCTTTACGGGATGTTGTGCGTTTGCGTGTATACCATGAGGTAAACGTGATTATTGCACGTCTTAGCTATATATGGATAAGTATATCTATTAGTGTACTAATTGTATGTAAATTGCTATGGTGTGAATATATATATTATAGGCATATCGATATACGATGCATGCATATATGGAATAGTGTATTTGAATGTATATGTGTGCTGATGTTGTAATATTACTATGGTATGTATGTGGTTACGTTGGTATATGTATATATATTGGAGTGGTGTTGGTATATGTATAAATATCGTGTTATGTATATAGAGCATTCTGATATGGGTTTTGAGTCTCACTCAAGATTGAGTGGGTAAACTCTAAGTATATTGTTACATATGTCTGTGGTTTGCGTGTAGTACTATGAATATAGTAATGGATGATGTATGTATAGTAATAGGATTGGTTGTGTCTGGTTGTGCTATGCACATGATTGTGGGTGGCTATATCATAATAGTTATAGGATTGTATGTGATGTGTATATAAGATAAAGTATCTGCGTGTATTTGAATAACTATATATTGGTGTATTATATTATTGGTAGATGTATATTAGATATAGCTTACATGACTTAAAATGGTATGGTGTGACCACATGCGTTGATATGTTGGTATCGAATGTACACTAGGAGATATTAGGGAGTAGTGTATCCATGTTGTTTTAGGCATAGTTAATTACCTATGTGTGAAGAATTACGATCGTGTTTGCTAGTGTGAAACCTTTTATCTAAGTATGTGTAACTTGGTTATGTGATAGTGAGTGATAGTTATATAAGGATATACATGACTATATGAATGTTTGAAGTACGTGTATGAATTTGACTGTCTATGATAGGTATAAGTATAGAATGTGTGTGTGTATATATATATGTATACATGTTTGTAGTGTTAATGTTTGACTATCTAGTGCAGATATAAGCACTTGTAGTAACTATACCTGGTTTGAATTATAGTGTGATGTGATTGGGGTAGTTACTAGAGTGGCTATGTATATTTATAGTTAGAAAGTCCGAGGGCGGACTTTATTCTAAGGTGGGTAGAATGTAACGGTCACTTTCCGACCGTAAGAATTTTATCGCGTATCTTGTTACGTATGCGTAATTTTCGTATTTCATTTTTATTATTATTCACCGTAACTCGGACGCGCGACTGGACCCCGTTTCCAGATCCTCTCGGAGGCGCGATCACTCCAGTATCTTCCTTTTAATTTTTGGATGTCTGTGGACCATTCTGCATAACACATTATTAGTATTAAAACTTTTTTTAATTATAATTTGTTGAAATTCAAGGCTGTGCGTTTGTTTTTTAAAACAACTTAATATTATTAACTAACTTTTAAACCATAATATTAATTATCTAAAAAAATTCAAATTTTAAAATTCTAAAACTGTGTACTTTTTTTAAAGAGAAGGAAGCCAAATCTTTTTAACTAATCATTAATAAACTCTAAACTAGTAAATTCTTTATAATCTAAACCTATTATCATCTTGTATCCTAACTAAATTTTCCAAGATCTTATCTATTAATTTTCCCCCTGTTTCAGAGTGTTTTCTCACTACAATGCGTTGACCGTGGAGAACCCGGTCAACGTGGTCAAGGGGCCCGCTTTGGGTCCCTCGGGGGCTTCGAATCGGTGCAGAAGGGACGAGGGGAAGCCTCGGCCCTGGTTGAGACGCTCGGCCTCAGACAGACGTGCTCGGCCTCGGCTGGGAGGGGGACGAGGGGTAGCCTCAGTCGCCCGGGTAGATGCACGGCCGTCGGGTGGCGAGGGTGAGTCTCAGACCCGATTAGGACGCTCGGCCTCGGTAGGGCGTGCTCGGCCACGGAAGGCTGATGGTGAGGGGAAGCCTCACTGTCCGGTAGATCGAGTGGTCGGAGAGGGGCGAGGGGTAGCCTCGGCCCGTTGGTCTGTTGTCCACCTGCGTAGACGAGAGCGCTCGTCAGGGGGCCGGACCTTGGTTCCGGCCAAATCCCCTCCGATGCCTAAGTCAGATAGAGATCTGAGAAAGGAGGCCCGGCGGAGACGGTCCGACTCGTGAGGAGATCGTGACGGCGTCTCTCGGCGCGAGCGGCGGAGGAAGGAGATGAATTGGGGGAACGAGGTCGTTGATGGAGTACCTTAGGTTTTGTTACCTGAGATGCGGTCCCTTTGGATGATGCCCACCCTCCCCTCATATAGGCGACTCGTCCTGATCATGTGCCATGATGTGACATCATGGCCGTCATTCATGGGGACGTGCAAATGTGGGAAGTTTTGACCTCCACTAATTGCGCCCATCTTGATGAGGAGATGAATGTCCTGAAGGTGGCCATGATGGCTGGAGTGATGGACTCGGGCGGTTGCCATATTTGGCGGGCCTTGATGGCGGGTGAGTGATGGCCATTTAAGTCGGGCCATTAAGCTGAGCCATTAAGCCAAGCCATGATGGCTATAGAGTGAAGGCCATTTAAGTCGGGCCATTAAGCTGAGCCATTAAGCCGAGCCATGATGGCTAGAGAGTGATGGCCTTTGACGGTTGCCATATTTGGCGAATGTTTCCTTGACTTGGGCTCCGATTTCCTCCACCGTGGAAGTGGGCCTTCGTCATGTGTGGAGAAGCGCGGCCCGCCCGTGAGATCCTTGGGCCGAGGCCCCAAGGTCGTAGTAGTCTGGTTGACCAGTCGTAGTTGACTTGGCTCTTCCGGGCCCGGCCAAACTAGTCCCGTTAACATGCCCCCATCTTCTGAGCTCTACCATTGTTGAGGTGGAGGTCGGGAGATGTAGTATAATGTGGAAGAAGTTGTACTCTCTGAAAAACTTTGGTCCGTCTTGCGGAGTTTGGCCAGGGACGATAGATCGTCAGCCCGAGATTCGTTCGGTCGTGGGGGAGTCGCCCATCGACTTACTGCCGACGAAGGAGATTCGTTCGGTGGCGAGGGGAGTTGCCCCTCGACTTACGGCCGACGAAGGAGATCCACTCGGTGGCGAGGGGAGTTGCCCCTCGGCTTACGGCCAGCGAAGGAGATCCGCTCGGTGGCGAGGGGAGTTGCCCCTCGGCTTACGGCTGGCGAAGGAGTGATCGGCCTGCTGGGGGGCTGCCCCCAGCCCTTTGACCGATCTGTTCGTTCGGTTGCGAAGGGAGTTGCCCCTCAACTTATGGCCGACGAAGGAGATCCGTTCGGTGGCGAGGGGAGTTGCCCCTCGGCTTACGGCCGACGAAGGAGATTCGTTCGGTGGCGAGGGGAGTTGCCCCTCGGCTTACGGCCGACGAAGGAGATCCGCTCGGTGGCGAGGGGAGTTGCCCCTCGGCTTACGGCCGACGAAGGAGATCCGCTCGGTGGCGAGGGGAGTTGCCCCTCGTCTTACGGCCGACGAAGGAGATTCATTCGCTGGCGAGGGGAGTTGCCCCTCGGCTTACGATCGGTGAAGGAGATCCACCCGGTGGTGAGGGGAGTTGCCCCTCGGCTTACGGCCGGCGAAAAGGGTGAGGACCTTGTGAAGCCTTTCGAAGATTCCATGGTGGCGCTCTGCCATTGCTTCGTCCAGATCGGCTTGGCCAGGACGAGGACGACTTTGAGACAAGGTGGCCCGGAGGCTTGGAAGGGCGGTCCGACTCGTCTGGACCGGTCGGCCTCCTCTGGGGTCGGCCTCGGTCTCGGCCTGAATTGGTCAGCCTCGATCGGAGGAGCTGCTTGGTTGCTCAAACTCAGACGGTGGTGCTTCGGCAAAACGGCTCGGCCACGGTCGGAGGAGCGGTCTGGATGCTCGACTGGTTCAACAGCTCCATCGCAGTAGGGATAACTTTGTAAGCTCGACGAGGTGGCTTGGCGTTGAAACTCAGATACTTGGCAAGGCGGTCGGACTTGTCTGGTTGGCCTCCTCCTGGGTCGGTTGAAATGCTGTGGTCGGCCTCCTCTTGGATGGGTCGGCCTCGTCTAGACACAGCTCTAGTTCTATTTCCAAATTCAGCTCCACCTCCAGCTATAGCTTTTTTCTGGACCGCATCTCCCGCTCCGGCTCCTGCTCTAGCTCCGGCTCCCGCTTTTGTCTGTTTGGCGGTACGACCAAGGTAGCTCGGCAAGGGCGGCACAGTGATGGGAGCTCAGCCCATATGCTTGGCGATGGCAGCACGGTGTTGGTATGGCGGACGTCGAGACAATGGCCAGAGATGGTGGTAGGGCCATTGATGAAGGCCGAGTCGGGGCTAAGCCCGACGCCTGCGAGGGTCGTCGGTGCTGTCTCTTGTCTGAACTCGATCGAGATCTCATTCTCCTTGGCGACCTTGCCAGGCCACTCGTAGCCCCGCGTCTTCCTGGCCCGTCCCCGGATCTAGACGCACTCCTTGCGCTTCTCCCTCAAGTTGGCCGAGGCCGCAATGCCGGTCGCCGTGTGCTCCGGTGTTGTCGCGACCATGGCAGCCTTATCGACAAGCTTTTTGTGAGACATTTGTTGAAACCGGGGGATGTGGTTTTTTATCACCATCTCGCAAGAAGTTTAAGAGAGGAGAATTGTCAGGGATGCTCTTGTAGTTGTCTGAAAGCACACAATTAATTAGCAAAGGGGGAAGAGGACAGTTTGACCTTTTTGCCGGGTCGGCTTCGGCCTCTTCTGGGGTCGGCCTCGGCCTCGGACTGAACTGGTCATCCTCGTCGGGGGTCGGCCTCGGCCTGGACTGGTCGGCCTCCTCTGGGTTCGGCCTCGGCCTGAACTGGTCGGCCTCCTCAGGGGTCGGCCTCGTCTGGGGTCGGCCTCGCCCTGGACTGGTCGGCCTCCTCTGGGGTCGGCCTCGGCCTGAACTGGTCGGCCTCCTCAGGGGTCGGCCTCGACCTCGGCCTGAACTGGTCCGCCTCGGCCTCGGCCTGAACTGGTCGGCCTCGGCCTGAATTGGTCGGCCTCCTCTGGGGTCGGCCTCCTCAGGGGTCAGCCTCGGCCTCAGCCTGAACTGGTCCGCCTCGGCCTCGGCCTCGGCCTGAACTGGTCGGCCTCGGCCTGAACTGGTCGGCCTCCTCTGGGGTCGGCCTCGGCCTCGGCCTGGACTGGTCGGCCTCCTCAGGGGTCGGCCTTGGCCTCGGCCTGAACTGGTACGATAAGAACAGCTCAGCCGATCCGACACACAGGCGGGTGGAGACCTGCTTGTTCAGATGAAGAAACAAACATCTGCTTGTTCAGATGAAGAACCAACGATCGACATCCTCAGGGAGAGAAAATCCCTGAGCTCGGTGGTCTTTGATTTGCAGATCCAGGCACAAGCATCCTTTGTAGACTTGCAAAACCGTAGGGTCGGTTGTTGATCGCAGGCAACAAGATCTTCGTCGTGATACTTGCGGAGATCTCCGGGCTTCCTCAATCTCGAATTCTTCGCCGTCCGAGCTCCTCAGCCTGGTCACCTTCCTGGGGTTCGCTGGGGGGTGGTTGATCTTGATGACATCGGCATCCCGGATCTTGCGCTTGGTGTAGATGGTGAAGCCATCGGGCTTGGAGGCCGATGAGGTGTCCTCATGTCTCCTCAGGCAGAGGAGCTTCTGCCAGAGACTTCGTGCGTTCCAGAGCCCTCGGCGATGAAATCGAATGGTCCGACGTCACGATCTCGGATCTCACCCTCGATCTTAGCGGCCCCTGCGACCTGTCCTCCGGTGGTAGGGACAACCTCAGTCGGCATGGGACGAGCTTCTTGTCGGAGAAGAGCTGGCCGGTGAGCGTCACGACGGGATCGCCTGAACCCGAAACCGCCGAGATCCGCTGATTCGTGGTCTTGAACTCCCTACCAGGCGGGATCTGTCGTTATCGCCGGTGGCATTTTCCCCTTTGGGGGAGTCTCCATCCATGCCTCATCGAAGAACTTACCCACGGGATCGCTGTCCTTCGAAGATGGGGAAGAAGACTCACACCTCATCGTCACCGAACTCGTCGAGATCGCCGTCAAGCGGGTTGAAAGGTGTGGCGGGATCTCGCCAATGTGAGAGATGGGTCGAGCACATGGTGTAATAAGTTCGGATGACGGCGGACCCATGCTCGAGAATCTGAACCTTGAGATTAGGAAAAGGGGGGCTTCATCTTTCAGAAAGCCTTGGTACAGAAAAGGAATTTTAGGTCCAAATGCTGGTGTTTCTTCCCCATGGGGTTTTGGGGATGAAGGGCGTGAGGGGTAAATCCTCACGAGTTGAGAGTGTGCGAAAGTACGATGACGTGGTATGCCTTTACTTCCGCAGTCCGGTCCTTCAGATCTTTGATTAAAGGAACGAGCCATTGCCTATGTGGTTGACGTCGTGGATGTCGACTCGTTCCCACAGATGATGCCAGATGTTTCAGAGTGTTTTCTCACTACAATGCGTTGACCGTGGAGAACCCGGTCAACGTGGTCAAGGGGCCCGCTTTGGGTCCCTCGGGGGCTTCGAATCGGTGCAGAAGGGACGAGGGGAAGCCTCGGCCCTGGTTGAGACGCTCGGCCTCGGACAGACGTGCTCGGCCTCGGCTGGGAGGGGGACGAGGGGTAGCCTCAGTCGCCCGGGTAGATGCACGGCCGTCGGGTGGCGAGGGTGAGTCTCAGACCCGATTAGGATGCTCGGCCTCGGTAGGGCGTGCTCGGCCACGGAAGGCTGATGGTGAGGGGAAGCCTCACTGTCCGGTAGATCGAGTGGTCGGAGAGGGGCGAGGGGTAGCCTCGGCCCGTTGGTCTGTTGTCCACCTGCGTAGACGAGAGCGCTCGTCAGGGGGCCGGACCTTGGTTCCGGCCAAATCCCCTCCGATGCCTAAGTCAGATAGAGATCTGAGAAAGGAGGCCCGGCGGAGACGGTCCGACTCGTGAGGAGATCGTGACGGCGTCTCTCGGCGCGAGCGGGGGAGGAAGGAGATGAATTGGGGGAACGAGGTCGTTGATGGAGTACCTTAGGTTTTGTTACCTGAGATGCGGTCCCTTTGGATGATGCCCACCCTCCCCTCATATAGGCGACTCGTCCTGATCATGTGCCATGATGTGACATCATGGCCGTCATTCATGGGGACGTGCAAATGTGGGAAGTTTTGACCTCCACTAATTGCGCCCATCTTGATGAGGAGATGAATGTCCTGAAGGTGGCCATGATGGCTGGAGTGATGGACTCGGGCGGTTGCCATATTTGGCGGGCCTTGATGGCGGGTGAGTGATGGCCATTTAAGTCGGGCCATTAAGCTGAGCCATTAAGCCAAGCCATGATGGCTATAGAGTGAAGGCCATTTAAGTCGGGCCATTAAGCTGAGCCATTAAGCCGAGCCATGATGGCTAGAGAGTGATGGCCTTTGACGGTTGCCATATTTGGCGAATGTTTCCTTGACTTGGGCTCCGATTTCCTCCACTGTGGAAGTGGGCCTTCGTCATGTGTGGAGAAGCGCGGCCCGCCCGTGAGATCCTTGGGCCGAGGCCCCAAGGTCGTAGTAGTCTGGTTGACCAGTCTTAGTTGACTTGGCTCTTCCGGGCCCGGCCAAACTAGTCCCGTTAACACCCCCTATCCCAACTGTTTCTCTCTCTTTCCCCCTAACCTATTCTAAAACAAAGCCCAAGCTCACTGTTTTAATGTTAAACCCAAACTATCCCCAAAGGATCCACGTGATTAAACTATCCCCTACTAAAACCATTGGAACTGGCCTCTCTTTTCTATCAGCCGTACACCTCAAACCTAGGAGCCCTACTATACTTTTTAAACCCTAGGTTGCCTTCTTTTT